>JAGGAT010000356.1:0-35737 GCA_017657195.1 Termitomyces sp. T70a
AACCACCATCACTGCTGGCACTCAATTGTGTTTTCTTGGGAAAAAGTCAAAAAGAAAGCCAAGTCCTTCACAATCCCAATGAAACAACTCAAAGGGTATCCTGTCTTTGAGCTGGAGAAGAGCCAATGGATTTGCATACAGTCTTTTGTTTTGAGTATCTTTTGATAGGCCTCCATCCAGTGCAACACTGATGTGTGCATCCAATCTGGCACAGATGTTCATGCCACAAAGTTTGTAACTCATTTGTGGGAGAAGCATGAGGGGATGCACTTTTGAAGGGAACTCAAAGCGATGGGATATTTGTCAAATGCCTTGCCAGCGGTGAGTAATGCTTCAGTCAAGTAAAGGGGAACAAACATACTGACTGAATCAAGTGTGTCTGGGTCTCTCGGAGTGTGAAGGTGATTAGAGAGATTGATGGGGAGGAGGGGACCTACGACAACCATGATTGCTGGAAGGTCAGTTCTCTTTTCACTTATATTTCTTCACCTTTCTCATTTACCACAGGCAGATAAATTGAACAAGGGAAAGAAAAACTAGTCAATTGTACTGACTGAACATTGAGAATTGTGTAGCCAATTCATTGTGAAAGATGGTTCCTTTTGTCGTTTTGTGTAAGCTAAGCTCAATTTACCACAAGCTATTTCTCTGGGCATAACCCTAGTAGTCCCCCAATACATCTCTCTTTGCATACACAATCAGAATATTGGCAAGAAAAGCTCACTGTCAGAAATTGTATGCCTTTGTCAAACTAGACAGGTTTGGCGCATGACCAAGGGGGGAAGGAGTCACAAAATTGCATGAATTGATATTGTCTCTTTACATCTGTCTTTTACTGTTGCTGTCATCCGTCTATCCTAATCTATCGCAGATCTCTCATGTCTGAACCTGTTACTCTGCAGGATCCTGCTATTAGCGCTGATGCCATAAACCTGTCCAAGCTTCATGTAAGTTGGCCTTGAGCATTCATGGTTTCTTGATCATTAAACTAATTTGTTTTTAGTGATTGGTTCCATCTACATAAGTGTAGATTCCTCCAAGTGGTGCAATACACACCCACGAGTGTTTTCTTTTGGTAGTTCTTGTACTTGGGATGTGTTTCTTTTGAGGGGGTGAGAACTATTTGTGGAGGTGGTAGAGGCTAGAAGAAAAGATGAGTGGTGAGTCAATGATGTAAATGTAGAGTAGTACTGGTAGAGGTGAGGCTGTCGCGGGCTGAAGGCTGTGTAATGAGCTTTGACTGAGGAGACAGCAGACCGTGGCACATCATGAGGTGCCTGTATCAATGTTAAGATGGTGACTGATGAACAGCACAGGAACGCATGGCAGGGGAGTGTGAAGATCGAGACTAGAGTCACTAATATTGCTGTCAAAGCCTTCAACTTGGAAAACCAGCTTTCCTTGTGCTTGGGACAGGCAAAGTTGTTGTAGTCAATCCAGGAACGAGCATGAAGAGCAAGCCAAGGAAACCACCAACACCATTGAGAAGATGAGCACTATCAACATGGCTTTCTGTTCTTGTATTGCTTGTAAGTTATTTCTTCTTCCACTTAGAACTGATGCAATTTTTCTTGTTCATTAGGGAACATCTTGAAGTCCAATCACTACCAGACTCATTTAGAAGCTCTTATTGCAAAGTTGAAAGATGGCAATCCTCACACCAGAGTCCTGGGTTATCTCATCGCCTGCTCTCTTCTAATGGAATTGTCTGGTGAACACCAAGTCAAGGCTGGTCACCAAGTATTAGACATCGTCAACATTACTGAACTTCATAGGATGGAAGATTTTCCACAAGACTCTGAAGACTCAGATAAGGAATTTATCAAAGTTGTAGTAATAAAGCCAAGCAGCAAAAGTACACTCCAACAACTGCAGCTTGTGATTGTTGCATTGCTGCCTTCTATACAGTGCCCAACTGGAATCATTCTCAATTGGCTATCTGGAGACGTAAGTCACTCCAGTCTTGTTGTGACTTACTAATTCATAGACATCTCAGGCATCTTCCACCAAATGGGGCTCTCATTACGTGGAACTGATTTGCAAGGCATACAAGCTAGCAAACATGTCCAACTCTGTCCTGGTGTTTACCACCAATGTCTTCCAATTGCTTTTCATCAACCTCAAGGGTGATGCGCTGGTGTTTTTAGCAGGAATATGGATAAGTTCATTGGACACTGAAAGTCTCGTTAATCTTTGGACAGTGGCTCTGCATCACACTGCCACCTTCTTACAAGCTCATCTACAAGAGGATGATGGTGTTGACTTCCAGACTATTTTACCCTCTCTCCTTATCCCTCTGCAGAGTTCTGACATGGATGAATGCAATGCCACTTTGACTTTATTTGAGTGTAAGTTCACAAAAGTTTATGCATTCAATATTATTTATGGCAAGAACAAAAGTGCATTGTCATCTTTATATGTCTGGTGTCACTTGACCTTATTGCATGATGTTATAATGTGAAGATTAACTCCAGTACTTGGATTGCAACAATTTGAAGACTTACCTAGATGCTCTTGTGGAACATAAAGATCATCTCATGCATAATGCTGAGTATGTCAAGGTATTTTGCCAAGAACATCTCACAAGGATAAAAGCTGATAAGAAGAAGATTTCTGAGTGAGTGGGCTTAGCTCTTTGATTCTCATCAGTTACTGATTGAACACAAGATACAAATCAAATGAAGGACTCGTTCAAGCTGTGTACATGGCTTTGAAATTGTCTGATGGGAGAGAGTGGATGGCATCAGGGTGGCAATGGAGGCAGTAGATGCCATAGGGATTGGTGGCCTTGAACTTGGACTTGTGGGGCGAGTTGGTACAGGGGCAAGGAGTGGCAGAGAGAATGACAGGAATATCCAGACTGGAGGAGCGAGGTGGAGAGGAAGGTGAGAAGACGGTGCGGTGGGGCCACGTGGGATTGGACATGGTCTGCAGGGGGTGGGATAGTTGTGCTTGAGCTTGGACGGCAGTTTGAGTTAGTTGAAATACCAACAGAATAATTCAATAGTGTCAAACAAGACCCACAATGTACAAAACATACTCAACCCATTTGATTGAACAGAAGCCAGAGGAGAGTAGAGGAAAAAATCACCATAAAGTAGATGATTGTTATGGTATCCAAACAATCACAAATGCACACTCTTTCTCATAACCCCATCACAATGCCAAGCTTCCAGCTCAAATATACCAGCACAGAGCTGACCACAATGCCAAACTTTGAGATCATGTATGATAACATCTGCCTAGGGTCCACCATTTCTATCTATCTGTCACAGGTCAGTGTTGAGATTTTTCTGTGACTACACATAATTAACAAGCTTCAGGGTTGCAAGTCTCTGTCCTGTGTCACCAAACTGGAGCACAACAATGAGAAACCGAGCCTCAACCAGACACAGCAACTCACTGTTGTTGATAAACCTCCCTTGATGATGCCATCATGCACCGTTTGCAACAATGACCAACCAAGCCTCAACCAGACACAGCAACTGACTGTTGTTGACAAACTCCCCTCAATGACGCTGTCCAACAAACCAAGCGTCAACCAGACATGCACCGTTGTTGTTGATGAGTTCCTCTCAATGATGCCATCCCACGTAGTTGTGCAACGCTTTGGCCGCAAGAAATTTTGATCTGCTCATTACTGACCACATAGCATTCTGTGTGCTGTTTATGGCCAGCAAACTCAAATTCAAGAGGCTTGCAGATTGGATTGATTGTGGTGATTTTTCTTGTAAGTCAATCTCCTGTCCTGCTGATTTAGTCCTCATTTTTCTTGACTTAAGCTGTTGATATTCTCTTTCTTGGAAGGCCTATATATAATTCTGTATTCTATGTTACTGACTCAGTACTATGTATTAAGCATCTTGATGAGTGAATCAATGGTCGTGCACTGAGCGATGCACTGAGCGACATGACACATGTTTGTATACATTGTTTCTGTATAAAATTGTGACATTTTTTGATTCCGTGTTTCTTGAGAAATATCATAAGTTATCCTGACCTGTGTTTTTCTAGAAGAACAAAGAGTGTTTCTCAAGATACAACACACGAACATAACAAAGGTTTTTTGAGAAACACATGCTGAAACATATCACGTGTTTCTCAAGAAAACCATTGAGAATATTTCAACTATTTTGATTATTTTTTCTTCAGATAAAACATGGAAAAATTTATAATTCTACCAAGAATACATCGAGAGAATATTTGATATATTTCCTGAAATTTTCTGGCACAACATTTAGCATGTTTCTTGGGAAAAAGGTGCCAGAAATTGAAAAGCATATTTCTGACACCTTTTTCTCAGTAAACACGCTACATTTCCTGAAGTGGCGAAGATTTTGTGTCTGACATAATATCACTAATTAAGGATGTTGGCTAAACGTCAGCCTCAACCGGACCGCTTCGGAAATTTCTATTATATTACCAGAACCCATTTTCACTGGGAAATTTCAACCCCCAACGTAAACCAACGACAGAACAAATACCTTCATAAATTGCTTTAGCCTCTTCAACTGATGTCCCTCTCACTCGAATTCTCTTCCAACATCCGATCACGGTTTCTAAGGGCAGTAGCTTCGAACAAAGTTACTTTCTATGAAAGCAGCAGCTTCATCAAACTTATACAACCAGGCATTCTTGCCACCATTGATGTGACTGGAAGCATACCCGGACACTTCCAACGTGACGAATTCTATTTCATGGGAAGGATCGCGCTGCCTAATGAGCCTTCCCCTTCTGACGTTGTTGTCAAGATATTCTTTGGTGGCAATAAAGAGCTTTATTCTAAAACACTCCAGAGTTACAACCAAGAAGCGAAATTGTATCAAGACCATCTGTGCAGAAACAAATCCCTTTATGGAACAGGAGTTCCGAAGAACTATGGATTGTATGAAACCAAGCTATATTGGAAAACCTATGGCAAGCTTGTTGATTGTGTTTGTATGGTGTATCAGTACTGTGGTTCAAGCAAGGACTTGCCATGGTCGACAAGCAGTGGCCTTTCAGAGTTCGGGTGAGTAACTTTTCTCCTGCTGCTGAAACCTTGACTTAACTTTTAATCCAAGTGTTCGGGCTGTAAAGCTTATACTGGAAATGCACAAGGGTGGCATTAGACACAACAATCTTCGCCTTGATAGAAATATCACATGCCTTGACGACAAACCGTTCTTGATAGATTTTTCTCATGCACGCTATCATGATTGCCCAGACAAGGAATTCCAGTATCCTGCCCGGCTCTTTGATGTGAACGAAAATACCTTGAAGTGCAGTGAATTACGTGACTTCCTCACAGAATTGCGGTATGATGTGGCACCTCGTAAGTCTCATTTAAAGTTTGCCCTGCATAACTAGCTGACACTTGAAAGCTAATTTCCATTGGTATGGATATGACATAAGTTATTACGAGGTGGAATCTCTTGACAGCATCTTTCAACACAAACGAAGGACAACTTTTGATAGGGGTGACACAGTTGAGGAACAGTGGGAACATGCGGTGAAGGTGTGGAAATTTCTCTGTGCTAATTGGTCTTCATATCATACCGGAAAGGCCCCAGAAGTGGGTGATACATCTTTTGAGGCCTATCAGGCAAGAAGTGACAAAGAGATCATTTACAGTGATGATGAATATGAATACTACCTTGTTGACAAATCAGAATAGTTAGAAATATGAACGTTGTCCTTACTACAGGCCGAGCTATGGATGACCTAACTCGCCCGGTGGTTTGAGCTCGGCAAAGCATGGCTTCTATTATCTTTCATTACTACGGGTTAAGCGAGAGCCTGTCGCAGATTGGCATAAACGTGCTTGTGCACCAACTTTACAATTATTATTAGATCAGATTTAAACTATTGAACAAACCGTGGTTAGGATAGACCAATGTTCTTACTCAAGGTTTCTGACAATGTTCGTCCTCCCCATTCGAATCCTGTAAGTCCGAGAGAGGTCACTTTTCAGCAGAGGATACAGTGTAGTAACGTTGCTTCGGACACGACCCGATTAGTACTGGGTGGGAGGAGCCAGTGACAATGGTTGTTTGTCCGATCATGATTGGTTCACAATCTCCTGATGGAATCAACTCCACCCACGTCAAAGGTGTTAGCTCGAATACTTGTTTCTAACTGGCGGTGACCTCGTCCTCCTGTTTGTTCTTCCACTTCTTTGGGTTCCTTGGATATGGGTTCATACTTTGACACCCACCAAACTCCAGTACTGAAGCGACTTTCCCAGATGATCGTCTCCAAACCGGCCATTGTGCTCCATTCCTCTCAAATTTTCTTCGATTTCTTGCAATGGCATATTTCATGAGTGTAGCTTCGTTCCAGGCAAAATGGAAAGTCGGGCCATATACGTTGTGTCTTCAGTTCTCGTGCAAATCATCCTCAGATATGCCTATATAGCTGCTCTCACGGGCTTTGCGCTCTTCATATCAATACTAGGCATATTTCTATCTCCGTTTATGCTAGCTGTTCCCATTGTGAACGAGAAACACGATAAATTGGTCCGTCTGGCACATGCATTGAAGGAGGTACGCGTTGGATTCATTCTCACTGGCATAGGCGTTGCTGCCAGCCTCCTTATCTCGTAAGTCTCTTGCCTTGTTCCCATTTTGGACTCGCTCTTCTAAACTCGAACATTCCTCAGATTCATCGTTACGATATCCGCGTGGACAGAACCAGGGTACAAGAATCCAGATAATGATCCACACCAAAGCCTCGGTGACGATTTCAAGAAAGGCCTGGATGGATTTTGTAGCTCCAAGAAGGCCGGAGCTATTTTCTTTTGGCTCGCGTTTGGTAAGTATCCTTGCGTCTTCTCGTGTTTCCATACTTAACATCGTGTCAATAGGCTTCTGGGCCGCATCGCTTGTCCTCCTTGTGCTCGACTAACGCTCAGGAAAGCTGACCACACACAGCGGACCGCGTGATCCACCCTTCCGCGTGCCTACACGTGCTGATGATGTAGAAGACAACCTCGCGCACAAAGATTACGACGAGGAGGAGTACACGCGCGTAGCACGGCCCACACAGCCCGCCGCGTCTTCGGCATATGTACCGTCGAGATACGACCCCGACCCGGACGATAATGCGACTGCACATCCGGGCTCGCCGTTTGCGGATGAGAATAGGTATGCGGGGAGACCGAGTATGGATGCGTACGGAGCCTTTTCGGATCCGGCGCCTAGTGGGTTTGCGCAGACGCAGGGAGGAGGAGGAGGAGGACATGTACAACAGGAGGTACCGAGGATGAGTAGGACGATGCAGTATGCGGATCCGTATGCGGCTGTGCGTGCGTCGGGTTCGGCTGCGCATAGTACCCCGAATTATGATAGTTATGCGCAGCTGAGGTAGCAGTAGCGGGCTGGTACTTTTTTCCATCATAGTTGTCTGTTTTAGATGTTTTTGGATTCCAAGTTTGCGTGTGGACGACTCGGATACTTCATTTTATTTATTTGTTCAGTGTACTGTAGTTTGAACATGGCAGATTGTGTGGTAATCACCATATGAAAGAATGCTTAGTAAGTAGTGTTGCAAGTCCAAGTACCAAAATCGCTTGAAAGATTTCGTATTGATCATCTTTTGACAACCTGAGTGGTTGGCTGCAACCGCTCTTCATATTCACGAGAGCATTGCATGTAGCGTTTATCCATTACCAAACACTATTGAAGACTATCTGTTGAAGGTAAAACTGCGCGACCACATCCATAGATTTTTGGCAAATGGACTTGACAACAAGGCCCATCTCAACTCATTCCGGAATATACTTCTCACGCAGTCATCGAGCTCCTTGCACTTCCAAAGACCGGACCACTGGGCCAGACCATTGTATCACGCTGTATACAATGCTCGCACGTCTCGTACCTTCACCCGGTATCTCTGCCTCCCTCGTCCAGACAACGACCCTGCTTCTCGTGAAAGAGACGCATGAGGGAGCGATGACGGTCCTTGCAGGCGCTCTCTCCTCGCACATAATATTCCTCTTCAAATATCCCACGTCGGGCGTGGTGGCTCCAGAGACGACAGCGCTCATCGCGAAGGAAATGGGTAACGTGAGGCCGGGGGTGTGCCATGCATTCTGTGGGCTTGCTGGTACAATCTTCGTCTGCGGACTCGATTTTGGGGAGGATCAGGCGCTAGGTTTCACAAAGGCGATCGTGCCGGCGCTAGAAGGTAACTTGAAGACTGTCGCTGCGAACCTGCTGAATGCCAGTGCGGGGCCTCTTGAGGCTTATATAGCAACAACAGTGCTGTTGGGTCCACTCGCGAAGACCGGGAAGTTCAGTATGTTGCTATTTGTGTTGTTGCTGCACAGACTACATGGGACTCTTCTTACTTTAGATGGCTTTACTCTCAAAGAACGCGTCGTTGACATCGATTGCATCTGGATTGACAAAACTTTTGTTCCTGTTGTGGGACAAGGTGTATCAGAAGTTGAGCGCTCCATGGACGAGAGGTGGCTCTTGCAAGCATGGGAGGCGGCACTGTTGTACTTCAAGAGCAATTTTACGAGGAACGAGAATCTTTGGTGTGTTCTTTGGTTTGACATTCGCGCCAAAAGCCAACTGACTTGAACCCATAGAACACAGCTTGGTCTCGTACTTATCCATCTTTCCCTGGATGGAACTACACCGGAGATTTGCCAAGAGGTCAACGCCGTCGTCGAACGGAGCACGGCAGCGCTTCCTGAACTCACGAATTGAATCATTCGTGATGGGCTCGCGTCCTTCCTGGTGCGTGGACCGCCGACTCTAAAAACAGCTGCGTTGACATCTACAAATGAGACTTCCACTTTGTGGACCAAGCGCTCGCGGCTGTCGAATCTGTTGCTCAGTGCTGTATCCTTCCCAAAGGACACAAAACCCAAAATCAGGTAAAATATCGTCGTTAATGCCATCCTTCTTGGTCATCACCACCTCATCTGTATATTGCATTGCTTCCATATCTATATACTCACCGATATTAATATCATCAGGTGGTAATTCTCGGCAAACGTGCATTGATTTGTGTCAACGAGCGCGTCTGGATCCGCATGACTTGATACTAACCATCTGGATAAGTGTAAGGCTTTAACAAGCAAGTCACAACGCGATGCGTTAAGAGCACTGAGAACGTAATGTATTTTGTATAGTCAATGGTTTTAATAGTAATAATGTAACATACCTGAGAACGTAATGGACGAAGATAAGGAGATGTATCTAACTACCGACTACGATGAAGGGCGCGTGGTCACGTGTGGCGCGTGTACCGTGACAATAAGCTTCTTGACCTCATTTTGAGGGGGTCGAATGCAGATGTCAAGGTGAGGTGTTGTTGTTACACTCGATGCTTGACCATGACTGAAGAATGTGTCCAAAGTCCGGCTTTGCAGACGCAGGCTACAATGCCATCAGCACTTTAGCATTCGTCGCCCCCGAGGAGGCTCTTCCACGTATTATGGATCAATTACGTGAAGACATAAACCCACTCGATCTGATTTTGGTATCTGGCTAACGCCTGCTGGGACCACCTATATTGATGGTTGGCCGAGACGTCTGACCTGTGTTCAGACAAAACTTTGCCGCGGTCTTCGCTTCGTGCAGTCTTGCTGGCTCGGGCGTCGACCAGTTTCGAGATCATGTTTCCTCACATAAAGAAATCCGAGACGCAATAAATCTAGAGTTCACACCATGATAAGACTGGCGAGAGGACTTTGCCCTTTGGCGGTGGCGGGTCTGGGAGCATCAAGGACAGGTCGTACCGGCCCTCCCAATACTATCTGACTGATATCCACGGTAAAACAAACTCGCCTTAGTACAGTCATTGGATATTGTTTCACAAGCACGTTTTATGCCAGTCGGCGACAAATTCTCGCTTGACCCATAGTATTAAAAGATAATAGAAGCCATGCTCTGCCGGACTCGAACCACCGCGTGAGTTAGTTCACTTCATATCATTCCCTGTAGTAAGGACAACGTTCATATTTCCAACTACTTTGATTTGTTACCAAGATTGTATTCGTATTAGTCATCACTGTAGATGATTTCTTTGTCACATCTTGCCTGATAGGCCTCAAAAGACGTGTCACCCACTTCTGGGGCCTTTCCGGTATAATATGAAGACCAATTAGCACAGAGAAATTTCCACACCTTCACCGCATGTTCCCACTGTTCCTCGACTGGGGCTCTCCTAGTCGTCCTTCGTCTGTGTTGAAAGATGGCATCAAGAGATGTCACTCGACGATACTTTACGTCATATCCATACCAGTGGAAAAAAACTTTCAAGTGGAAGTTAGTTGTGCAACGACAACTTGAAAACCAGACTTACGAGGTGCCACGTGGCGCCGCAATCTTTTGTAGGAGTCGCGTAATTCACTGCACCTCAATGTATATGGATCCATATCAAAGAGCCGGACAGGATACTCGAATTCCTTGTCTGGGCAGTCATGGTAGCATGCTTGAGAAAAATCCACAATGAACGGTTTATCATCAAGGCAGAAGATGTTGCTATCAAGATCGAAATCATTGTGTCTAATGCCGCTCTTGTGCATTTCCAGCAAAAGCTTGACAGCCTGAAGGCTTGAATTAGAAGTTACGTCAAGATTTTAACAACAGGATTGAAAAAATTACTTACCCGAAGTCTGAAAGGCCACTACCTGTCGACCATTGCAGGTTTTCGTTTGAACCACAGTATTGATATACCATACAAGCACAATCAACAAGTGTGTCATATAATTTCCAATATAGCTTGGTTTCGTACAATCCATAGTTTTTTGGAACTCCTTTGCCATAGAGGGATTCATTTTTGCATAAATGGTCTTGATAGAACTTCGCTTCTTGGATGTAACTCTGGAATGTTTCAGAATAAGACTCTTCATCGCTACCCCAGAGTATCTTGACGACAACGTCACGAGGGGAAGGCTCATTGGGCAGCGTGATCCTTCCCATGAAATGATATTCCTCGTATTGGAAGTATCCGTCGATGCTTTCAGTCACATCAATGGTGGCAACAACGCCTGGTTGCATGAGTTTGACGGAGCTGCTTTGAGGGAAAGTAACCTCGTTGAAGGCTACTCCCTCTGGAAACGGTGATGGGGTGTTGGAAGAGAATTTGAGTGAGAGGGACATCGATTGAAGTAGCTAAAGCAGTTGAAAGTATTCGTATCTGTTGTTGAACGTTGAAACGTTGAGGTTTATATTCAATATGCTAGAGTTACGTAACCAAAAAAGGACAAAACACGCAAGTAGAAAGACGATGGGTCAGGAACTTTTAAAATGCCCATTATTCTCGAGGCTTTGATGAATTGGAAAGTAGCCTCGTTCGAAGCTACTGCCTCTGTAAACGGTGATATGATGTTGGAAGAGATCAAAGTATGAAACCATATCCAAGGAACAAAAAAGAAGTGGAAGAATGAACAGGAGGACGAGTTCACTGCCAGTTAAAAACCACTATTCGAGCCAACACCTTTGACGTGGGTGCATGCCCTTGTAGCGGGTTCCCACGATATGTGACTCTCCGGCATCCATTCGTTGGCCTTACCTTACATTGCCTTTCCTGACCTACCTACCTTACCTAATACCCAGGAAACGTATATATAGACCCAGCTGCAGTGGCTGAGGACAGGCTCTCCGAATACAGGACTTACACCAGTTCTATCGTGAGACATGCACACCCCGTGTGACGCGACAGTTGATTACCCAGCAGCCTCGCGTTACAGCCTTGATCATTACAAGTAGCCGGCGTTAATCATCATGCAATCCAAGGACTTTCTTTGACTTCACTGTCGGTAGTCAACCACTTGAAAGGTCAGTCTCTTCCTTTTTCTTTCACCATATATTCTCTTCTCAAGCCAGTAAAGAGTGATATTTGAACTCTTCGAAGACACCGCGCCCAAAACTGCGGAAGAGTACGTTGGCCAGTCGTATATTTGCTCAGGCCACGAATCCTTGTAGTTTTCAAGGGGGAGGTACGACTACTACTCATTCACACGTGTTCAGCAAGCATCAACAACGCACAGATTTTACCAAGTTCAACGGCACCGGTGGCGAGTCCATCTCCGGCGGTTCCTTTGCAGACGAGGACCTAGAGCGACCATTGGACGCAGAGGCTCTTTTATGTATGGCAAACAAGGGCCCAAATACCAACAACTCGCAGTTCTTTATCACACTGCGCCAGTGTCCACATTTAAACGGTGCATTTGTCTTTTGTTTGCCCTATTGCTGCATCATTGACTTCCGTTCAAACAGGCAAACATGTCGTGTTCGGTCGCGTTCTTCGCGGATTCGAGGAGCTGCAGAAGATTAAGGAGAAATATGAGAAGGAGTTGGCGAGTACCAGCGGAGGTGTGAGGTTCAAGGGTGCGTCCCTATTCTTCCTTCGTGTTTGATAGCATGCTGATGGGTTTTCAAGTGACTCAAGGGAGAGGAAGGATGAAGTTTTTGGATCCGGAGTTGGTACGACGATACCAGGATTCGCGATAATATCCGGAGAGTAATGCATATGGTTCACTCAATAATCCTTCTGCGTAGTAAAGGAGATAATCTGATTGTGTGTTAATATGCTACGTCGTCAACAGGGTAGTATTCGTATTTAATCCTCTTGCCTGATAGGCCTCAAAGGACGTATCACCCACTTCTGGGGCCTTTCCGGTATGATATGAAGACCAATTAGCACAGAGAAATTTCCAGACCTCCACCGCATGTTCCCACTGCTGCTCAACTGTGGCTCTCCTAGCAAAAGTCGTCCTTCGTTGGTGTTGAAAGATGCTGTCAAGAGATTCCACCCCGTTATAACTTACATCATATCCATACCAATGGAAATTAGCTTTCAAGTGTCAGCTAGTTGTGCACGGCATAACTTCAAACGAGACTTACGAGGTGCAACGTCGTATATCAATATTGTGAGGAACTCACATAATTCACCACACATCAAGGTATCTGGATCCACGTCAGAAAGCCGGGCAGGATACTCGAATTCCTTGTCTGGGCAATCATGGTAGCATGCTTGAGAGAAATCCACAATGAAAGGTTTATCATCAAGGCATGTGATGTTTCTATCACGATCGAAATTATTGTGTCTAATGCCGCTCTTGTGCATTTCCAGCAAAAGCTTTACAGTCTGAACACTTGAAGTAAAATTCACGTCAATATTTCAACAACAGGATTAAAAAAATTACTTACCCGAAGTCTGAAAGGCCACTACCTGTCGACCATTGCAGGTTTTCGTTTGAACCATGGTATTGATACACCATACAAGCACAATCAATATGTATGTCATATAATTTCCAATAGAGCTTGGTTTCATACAATCCATAGTTTCTTGGGACTCCTTTGCCATAGAGGGATTCGTTTTTGCATAGATGGTCTTGATAGAATTTTGCTTCTTGATTGTAACGCTGGAACGTTTCAGAATAATACTCTTCATCGCTATCCCAGAGTATCTTGACGACAACGTCACGAGGGGAAGGCTCATTGGGCAGCGTGATCCTTCCCATGAAATGATATTCATTGTCCTCGTATCGGAAGTATCGGCGAATGCGTTCAGTCACATCAATGGTGGCAACAATGCCTGGTGGCATGAGTTTGACGGAGCTGCTTTGAAGGAAAGTCACCTCGTTGGAGGCTACTCCCTCTGGAAACGGTGATGGGGTGTTGGAAGAGAATTTGAGTGAGAGGGACATCGACTGAAGAAGCTAAAGCAGTTATGAAAGTATTTGTTCTGTCGTTATATTCGATGTCCCTAAGGTTACGTAACCAAAAAAGGACAAAAGATATTATTCTCAAGGCTTCGATGAAAGTGTCAAACTCGCCCCATTATGTCTCTAGATACCAAGTTCGCCCTTTCACTTTGAAGCGCCCCGCCGGACACAATTATTGACACCTTGACTTTTGGCTGTTTGCAACTTTGATTGTCCGAAACTTGCACTTTCCCACGACTCGATTTGACTATGAGTAGCTTTGACTGAATCATCGCATCCGTACTTCTTTTAGCCTTGGACTGCCTTCAAATACTATCTGGCTTCGCTTCCTTATTTCTGCATTGTTTGATCAGGGGGGATTTGCAAAGCTGTTTGTCTGGGGATGCTGACGTATTTTTCTTTGCTCTCTTTTTGACCGCCATGCCCCTTAGCCCTGGACCTCAGCCTTGTCAGGAAGAAGGATGCCGGTGCTCAGATGTTTATGTTGAACCAAGCAGTTCTTTCTGTGTCTGTGGCCATGCAACTTCTGTCCATGGAATTATCATTTCCTCATTACCGTGTCGTATTTGTCGCCAGTCAAACAATGATTTTATAGCTGTATGTGTATTGAAGCCAGTGAGATGTTTCTCCTTCTAATATTTAGCCTTAGATCACTTCTGTCCCTAATGGCCAATCAATCTGTCATCGCTGCCAAGAGCCATGGTACTTGCACCAGAATCCTGCAGTGTCGCAGGTCCAATCTGTTTCCTCAGACTCACCTCTCTTGACTCCAATGTTTCCTACATGGACTCCTCAGTCTGCGACATCAAATAGTAGATCCTTATCAGTTAATGCACGCCACCGCCAAGCATATGAAAATCACCATCCTTCAAGTAATCCTGTCATTGGACCATCATGCCAGACAGGTGTTTCATCTAATCCCACCATAACATTTCCCACCCTTCGCATTCCAGCCAATACCAATCAACAACAATCTGCACCAATGATGTCGAATTCTCAAGTACAGTCCAATATTGACCCTAAGAAAAAGGAAAAGAAGTACCAATTCCATTTCATCGCAATTATTCATCCTTCCTTGGTATGAACCTGGTTTTGAAAGATGATTATTTACTAATGCATTTGAAGCCTTATGGATCACATGTGGGGGTAGACTCTGATTTCCAAAAGATGCATACACCTACGAAAGCGAAAATGAGAAATTTTGTCAAACAGGCAAAGAGGCTAGGACTTGCATTTAATATTGATACTACTGCACAGCTTTCGGGTAAGGCATTTCGAACGATAAACATTGAAATGGCATCTCATTTAACTGCACATACTTTAGCATTTGGCATTGCATCTTCTCCAGTTGACACAAACTTTCCATGCTGGAATATTCTGTATACTGGCAAAAAATCACCATACAAGGACCATGGAGCAGTTCTCAGCCTTTATGATAATCTGGTGGAACATCTCACATACAAGGAATTGAAAAAGATTACTGCGAGGTATGCGAAATATGCTGATTCATCAAATGAATCAGAGCCAGTTCGGAGTATCTTGTTTATTGGTACATTCTTGTGCTCCATTGATTTAATATTGTTAATCAAACTTGATTTCCAGGCCCCACTAGTCAAACTATTGTTGGGCCATTAGATGGAAATGGTCATCATTTTTGCCTTGCGACACACTTATGGAATAGATTTCACACTGCCAAAATCAATGAAGAATCCAAAGAGCTCATTTGTAATGATCAATGTATTACTGGACAAGTGCGCATTTTAATATTCATACAAACTATGTTTGTAAATCAATCTTATCCGTTTTAGATACTTACCGATTCTCTTATGACTTTGATATCATCAACGTCCACATTGACTGAAATTGTAAGCACATCAAATTTATGCAAGCTGAACAAAACTGACTTGAAGCAGGAGGACTTTCCTTTAGATCCAAATCTGCTCGAAGAGTCCAATATTCACTACAATACATCAGCACCAGATTTTGGCTGAGCTAATATTGCACCAGTAGATGGCATCATGATGACTGAACATGCCTGTTCCACTTCACCTGACTCAGCCACTCCAGTGCAAGATGCCGACTCATCCACCAACTCTGATGATGATCAATTTGCCAAAGAAGCCTGGATTTTGCTTATACAGGCAACATTCTTGCGGCCACTAGAATATGATGACCTTCTTGCTATCGCTGTTCCAGGAACTGCTGATGATGCAGCATATTTAATCTACAGCCATATACACGCTCTTGTTAGCAATAATCCACCTTCACCTAATTTAGCACCTGGTGTGATGGTCAAAAATTTCAGCTTTAAAGGCTTATTTGGCCCTCGCTTGAGGATCAGCATGTATGTCATCACTTTCTAAAAATCTATTCACATCTCATACTCATTTTAGTGGTGAAGGTGTTGGAGATGGCCCCATGAAATCAGCATGGGCTGCTCTTATGACATCCATTGTTAGGACTGGTCATTGGGCCGAAATAGCTCCCAAGATTTTTATGCTGCACTTCATTTCAGGAATAATACCTTCAGCTGCCGATCTTATTGCATATAGAACATATGGTCTAATAATCCGATTAACCCTCATTCACGACTTGATTTTATTGCCAATCTCACCCTTTCTTATTCTTCTCCTTATGCATGGGTTTTGTACTGCCACCAATTCCAACCTCATCAATAAAGTTGTTCCATTATTTGGAACAAGACTGGCCACATGGCCTCCTCGCACATTTTTTAATTCAAAAACAGGCAACACTGAAATGATACTCAGAAATGGGTATGATCCGATGCTACTCATTGTTGATCTCATACCTAACATCACAGTATGTTTTTCTCTCTTTATAATTATTTTTATTTTAAAGGTTTTATATAGATCAAATATATTCGCACCTTATCTTATAAATCCTTGACTGTCATGAAAAAACAGCTGACATCAGGCTTATTATTTGCAACTACAGATTTCTCTGCTATTGAAACACACCCTCTGTTCATTGCTTTCAAAGCTGGCTTCAATGACGACTGGGCTGAGGCAGGCTCTGATATCTCTCTCATTGAAGTAAGTTACATATTTCAAACATGCTACCAATTCTCACTTTTTTGTGTTTCAGTCATTTGGTGACCATGCACATGCTCTTAAGCTTGTGAATGCTCTTTTTATAGGAAAGGTCATAACCAAAGTGCATCAAGTCATTTGACTTATTCGTTATGAGCCTATAAATAGTATTGGCACTACTTTGGACCGAGATGAGTGTTGAGAGTATGAAAAACGAGTGCTAACATCTATCGAACGGTTTTTGAATGGCAATGGATATCCCACAGGTGAGGGGTCTGAGGCTCATGACAATGACAATGATGTGAAACATCCATTATTCCACTCTAAACAATTTCTCCGGGCAATGACAGGATCTGAATATCTACCAGAAACCACCATTCTTGTAAGTCTGCACTGTTGTTCAAGATATCGAAGGCCATAACATTTTCATAGGTTCGATTTGTCAGTTCATTCAATTCATCTCAAATCATTGCAACCCATGCTGTAAATCACAATTTGTCTTTCTTTCCTTGAAATATTTATCCTCATATAACTTTAGTGCGCACACATCCATACCTGCACACAACATATAGATATTCTCCTCAATCAACAGATCAAGTCCATGTTGACTAGAGAGGACGTAAACGCTCCCAACTCTGTCTCAACCAAATTTAATCGCTGGTTTTGGAGTATACTTGACACGTCTCACAATGAATATAATAATGCCTAGAGAACTTACACTTACATACGACAAATACAGTACTTATAGAGAATCAAAGCATCCAATCAAATACTTACAGAGCATCGACAATACTTAGAGCATCGACACAATACTTATAGAGCATCAACAATACTTACAGAGCATCAACAATACTTACAGAGCATCAACAATAAAATAAAATGAAAGAGAAGTCTGCATTGTGCTGGACAACTGACGAATACTGATTGTTGCAGTGTAGTTGATGCTTTCATTGGAGTGCTGGCCCCACAAAGAAGAATTTGAACAGAAGCTGCAAAGCGTATGAAGACAGAGATTGATCGAAAAATCAATGTGGCGCCCTTGTGACGACTGATCAGGATTAGACCCATTTATTCCAGTCAGTAGTACCTTACTCAGGCTGTGAATATATAAACCGTCCATATGCATAGCAACTTTCAATTGCTTTCAATTGCCAATGTCCCACTTGCGATTCATAGAAAAACACGGTCAGGCACGGGCAAGAAGCGATTCCACAAATATGTACTTACCCCTCATCGCCCCAAGCTCTATTTTCAAGACATAATCAAATTCGCCCTCAGAAACAACGTCCCTGGAAAATACAGTCCGCTGGGGGGCGGCTTTGTTCAGTGTCCCAAACGAGATCACCGCCTGCTTCATCATGTCTCAGAGGCCCTCAATCGTCTCCACGGGTGGGTTTTGGAGAGCGGTGGAAGCGACATAGCGAGTGGCATACTTGTCGGAAGACCAAACAAGACTTGTGATAGACGGCTTTAAAATACCAGGTCCCGCGTGACCTACATCGGCGCCTAGAGCCTCGTCGGACTTCCAAAAATCTAGCTTTCAGTTCTTCGCTTCCTCCAGTAAATCAAGAAGGGAAATCACAGACTTCGGAATCTATTCCTCCCTCCTGGTCAAAGCTAACGCAAAGTTTTCTGACGGATTTGCCATCAAAGCAGTCGTAGAAGTCAAGACCACTGAAGTACTCAAGGACAGAATTTTCAGTCGTGTCACAGGGTGGTATGAACCTGGCAAGAACAGCTATGTACCTGGACTGGCAATCCAGTATGTGTGGCCCGAGAAGGCTCCTAGTAACTCCAGCAATAATGCTGGCGGCGCTGGTAGAGCCGCTGAAAAAACCCAGAATAGTATTCTTCGTCAGGTGTGTCAATGAATAATACTATTCATACTCACAACTTAAGGATATCAACGCAATGACAGATTTGGGGCCAACTGATCCAGGAGAAGGCCGAGTACGCCGTGCTAACGACTGCCACTTCTACTTACTACTTCTTCAGACCACTTGATGGTGATGGGGATTTATACATATCACCTCCCTACAAGACGGCTGACAATCTAGCACTTTATGCATGGCTATCAGTGGCGTTTGAAGTCAATGGCGTGAATAAAGGCATGATAAAGACTCCGGCTTTGAACAAAGCTTGGTGGGACAAGCTGCCTATTTTTGAAGCAACTGGTATTCAGCCCGCGTATGGATATCTCTCTCACTAAAAATCCTGTGTCGTGCTAATTGACCGTATTCTTGAAGGACCCTGCCAGCGAATCAGTGGAAGGCGATTAATTAGACGACACGCAACCATGCGCAAGAGGGAACAGCATGAGTTTGGAAATGAGGAAATCAAGCTTTTGACTTGTTGTGTATTTATGTCATGATGAACTCCTGTATACAAAGAAACAAAGTACTATAAACCATCAATCAGCTTTTCTTCATGAGCATGGAACAGAAATAACTTGAGGAACGCTTACCACTTCCACATACTGGTAGCCTTGGAAGGACAAAAAACCATTCCTTGACGATAAGACATCTAGTAGAGAGATGTTTATTGACAACACCTGATACAAGTTCTGACCTGGTACGAGTTGAGATGGGCCTTGTTGTCAAGTCCATATGCCGAGAATCTATGGATGTGGTTGCGTATTTTTTACCTTGTACAAATAGTCTTCAATAGTGTTCGGTAATGGATGAGCAGTACACGCAATGCTCTTGTGAATATGAAGAGCGCTTGCAGCCAACCTTTCAAGTTGTCAAAAGATAATCAATACGAAATCTTTCAAGTGATTTTGGTACTTTGACTTACAACAGGACCCGGGAAGCTCCCGTCAAAACTTGTCCGGGTAATTTCCAAAATTCCGGCCTCAAATCCGCTATCTTTGGGCCCTCAAATCCGCAATAACGGACAGCATATGTCCAAAAAGGGAAAGTCTCTTTTTTGCTCTTGGAATATCAAAGCAAAGTTGGGCGACGTTCAACTTTTCAAGCTATCATCTGTGTAGCAACTGTTAGAAGTTGACTACTTAGAGCACACGGGTAAGCAACCCAATCCTCAGTCATAGTGTACTTGACTCTATTGAAACTACCTAGAGCACATGGGTAAGCAACCTAATCTAGGTAAGGTTCTCAGTAAGGTATTGTCTAAAGTACATAGTGACTTACCCTCAGTCGTAGTGTACTTGACTGAGGGTATGTGTATCTAATAGCGTGTATATATATCTATAGTCTATATATTAAGGGTGAAGGAAATGAGATAAATTGGTGAGATAAATTGGCCCTCGCTGGTAATCAAGGTGATACAATGCTTATGGTGACTGCTAGCATCTAACACTCCTCACCATAAGTGGTGCAAATAAAAACAAAGTGACAGGAATAAGAACTCCTCCTCACACTGAACCCTGGTCAGGACAAACCCAGTATTCATCGCAGTGAAGAGAATCAAGGTCAGGCAAGGGGTTTGGTGAATAAATCTGCTACATTGTCTCTGGTATGAATATACTGTATGGTGAGCTCCTTCAATGCAACATGTTCATGCAAGAAATGGTATTTGATGTCAACATGTTTTATGCATGAGTGTAGCAGCAGGTCCTCTGACAAGTTGATTGCCACATTATTGTCACACATGATCATTGTTGCACTGTCTGGAGTGTAGTCTATTGCTTGTAGAAGAGTCTGCAGCCAAATAAACTCTTGTGCTGCTTTGAAAGCTGCCATATACTCAGCCTTACATGAGGATGTCACAACTGTCTTTTGTTTATGTGCTGCCCATGAGATTATACCAGATCCTAGTGACCAGGCATAACCCCCGATGCTCCACCTCATATTGAGGCAATTCACCCAGTCCAAATCTGTAAAGCCTGCAAGCAAGATCAGGAACACACCTTCTAAACAAAGTTTAAGGTCCTTTGTCCCCTTCAGGTACTGTACAACACATATCGCAGCATTCCAATGTGTCACAAAATATGAATCAAAATACTGGCTAAGTTGTTGCAGTGTATATTGTGTATCAGGCCTCAAAGATATGGCTAGCCATATTAGTCCCTCTACCAGTCTCCAGTATGGCATTTTTGCTATTTCTTCATGCTCTTTTTGCACTAACTTTGTGTAGTCAGTACAGTGCAGCTTCAGGCCTGGTTCCATCAGCAGGAATAATGGGTTGGCATCTTTTTGTCCAAATTGAGTAATCAATCTATCAATGACTGGTTTCTGTGAGAGATACACCACTCAATTTGGTCTGTCCTACTTGATTGCAATCCCTACAATCTGTCATGGTGTGCCCAAATCTGAGATCATCCATGCCTTTCATAACTGTGACTTGAAGTGCTTGTTTGCCTGTTTTGAGCTTGCAATTGCCAGGAAGTTGTCTACATGGACTGCTGCAATTACTGTCCCATGATCTGATTTCCTGTAATACATGCAAGACTCGCAAGCTAATCTCTTGAAGCCCCATTTCTTTACCATATGTTCATTCAGGGCATGGTTCCATATCCTCCCTGCCTGTTTCATGCTATAAAGGCCTTTTTCCAGCTTACAGACATAGTCTTCCTTGCCCAGCTCCTCAAAATCTTTCTGCTGCTCCATGTAAGTTGTCTTCTCCTCAGGTAGAATTCCATATAAGAATGCGGTATTAATATCTACTTGCTATGCAAGGTGTAGTAAGATTCACCAGGATTCAGCACAGGCTGTTGGTGAGGTGGTCTTAGTATTCCTTCCCATAGATCTGGTTGAATCCCTGTAAGATGTGTCTGGCTTTGAATTGGACAATGTTACCCTTCTCATCTTGTTTTATTACAAATACTGGATGACTGTGATGTACCCTGTGTCTTACTGGAACCTCCTCCCTCAGAATCAAGTGATATACTCCCATCTCTCTTAGCAATTTAAGCTTATCATTGTATGCAGCTTTCCATCTTTTGGCATCTGGTGATCTTTGAGCCTGACCCCAAGTTTTTGGTACTTCAGAATCAACATCAGTGGCATCTATATTCAGCTTTCTTTGATTATGTTCAGTGCTGCCAAGATTTGGTCAAGGTAGACATGTCTTTCCCTGGCATCTAGCAGGTCCTACTGTAATTGCCTTTCATAGTGGAGCTCTTCAATCACATGTCTATGTTCTGTCCTCACCTTGTGCACCCATTCTGCTGATTCCTTTGATTCTCTTACAGCCTGTTGGACCACAGTTTCAGGTGCCTCATCTGGACTACTCCTTGCTGTTGGGATTGGGATGCATGTAGACCTTCATAGATGTTGGGGTGTTTGTTCAGCAATTTTGTTGATATTATGGTATTGATTCTGAGGTGCTAGGTCTGGAGGTCTGTCTGGGATGATAGGGACTTGTTGAATGGGCTCGTTTTTGTTGTCTGGTAACACAAAAGGTTGATCTGCTGCTCCTCTTGTTATGGACTCAATAGACGGTGTATTATCAAGCTCTGGAAATGGTTCAGATTGGATTGGGTTGGCAAGTTTTTGATCATCTTGGTGTTCAATAAACTTGATGTGGTATGTGCTTTATACCCATTTTGATACTCTGTCATAACACCGGTATGCTTTTGCTTTGGGATTATAACCAATGAGCATGCATTCAATTGACCTTTCATAAATTTTTGAGTTGTTCTTGCCCAGAACCAAGACGAAGACTTGACAGCCTATTTTGCAGATGTAGGAATATTTTTGCTTTCTTTCATACCACAATTCATCCAGAGTTACACTGTTTACAGCTGAGGTTTTTATTTTTCCATGTAGGTGAGCTGCTGTCATATATAATTCATCCTATAAAAATGCTGGACACTTTGCATAGATTCTTATAGCAATCCTTTTTTCCATAAGGGTGCAGTGCATCCATTTGATGTGTCCAAGATAGGCCAAGGTGTAGACTGCACCATGCTGTATTGTTATTCTCTAAGAGCAATACCATATTTCATTCTCTCTAGCAATAATTTCAGAGTTGTTTCTGGAGCAGAGAATTCCAAGCTTAAGTCCCATTTCTACTTGACTGTCAGGTTTCACTGACCCGGGGGCCTTTCCTAGCAAGCAACAACCTTACAAGGTGCAAGCAAGTGCCAAACTATGTAAATGTGGGGTGGAGAGCTCCAAGGCAGGTTCCGGGGTTTGAGATGGGTGTGGAGTGAATCCTGGGAGTGATGGGCTTACTCCAGGGTTGGGTGAGTGGTCGAGTCGATGGGGGAATCCTGGAGACAAGACAGGAGCAATTGTAAGTAAGTGGAGTGCATGCCAGTCGATGATGTGCATGCCAGAATGGTAACCAAGGCAAGCATGAAGGAGACAGAAGCAAGCATGGAGAGATTTCAAACAGAAGTTAAGCAACACAGATAGTTATTGGTAATATCAAGACTAAGGTACATAGAAGCTACCTATGGTCCTTATATACTACAGGTAGAAGGTGTGTGGTCTCAGAAGAGCTCCAGGGCAGGTTCCAGGATTCTATGGGCAGCGGTGGGATGGAGGGCAGCTGTATTGGGGAGATTGCATGAGGGGGCCACATGATTGGCAGTGGTATGAGCGTTCTGCAAGTGGCATGATGCATGATGGCTAAACAGCCCATGTGGGGGTTGGGTGATCTGCTGATGGGCCGGGGGGTTCCTGTAATGCCCCAGGGTGATGCATGATAGTTCGGGGGAATGCATGATGGTCTGGGGTTGTTGGGGGGTTTGGGGGTGGCAGGGGGGAGGGTCATGGCAGGGTCATAACATTGACATGCCAATATCCATGCTTTTAGCTTATTGAATGCATTGCTTTTCAGTTTCAGTGGGATAGACCATTGTTGATTTGTATAGTCATTGATTTTGTTTATTATATAGTTATTTCTGGTCCTCAATGTAACATTCTGCTTCCCTGTTGGGTCCACCCACATAATTCCCAGTTTCTGCATAGCTCTGTGTCCAACTCCTTCCTCCCTGATTTTTGGAATGGGAATTTTTGCCTGTTTGCCACAAATGCACTCATCACATTCTGGTTGTTTAGATGGGAAGTTGGATGGCATATCTTCTATTATGCCCAACTTTGTGATTTCCAGGATGGTTTGGTAGTTTGCATGACCAAATCAGTGGTGCCATGTGACAATGTTGAGTGACAAGTGGACCATGAGTGCAAATTCATCATGAGAATTTAGTGCGTAAAGGTTCTTTATGGAGAGCAAAGTTCTGCTTGTGACTAATTCTTTTGTAGCTTTTTTGAATAAGATTGCCTGCATATCGCTAAATGACATGATGATATTTGACTTTTTTGCCATAAAGCTGACTGAGAGTAGTCTCACAGTGGCTTTTGGGACAAGGAGTGCATCATAAAGTATCAGGTAGGAGTCGTTTGCTAAGTGTAAATGGATTCTTCTAGTTGCAGTCATGTAGATCATTGATCCACCTACATCTTGGATAGATTTATGAGTTATATACTTCAGGGAGACAAATCAGACTTATTTGGCAAAATATGGACCATGGCACCTGAATCTAGGTAAAATGAGTATTTGTCATATGCAGTAGTGTTGCTGGAAAGTGTGGTTTCAGTAGTTGTGTGTTTCTTCCAATCTATGCCAATGACATCTGGCTCCTCCTCCAGCACCATCCACACATCTATCTCAAGATTCTCTGTGTCTGCCAAAGACCCAGGAATCACATCAGATGCCAAACCTGCAAACTCCCCCTTCATCATTATATATATAGGCAGCCAGAGTATTGGAATTGCCTTTGACTGTAAAGGCTGATCCACCTACAGAAGTGATTGTAAGCTTGGCTGTGCTCTTCTTCTTATCTTGGTTCTCCCTACAAGCCTTGTAGTGGGCAAGGTGAGCAGTTCTTGCCTCATCATGGGTCTTCCTAGCCATCCCCCCTCTATCCAAGATGCACCATGATTTTATGTGGCCTGTGTAGTTAGGGCAACTATGTGATTTGCAATTGTTACATACAAGGTCATCACAGTGGTTTGAAGGTTGTGTTGCCAAAACAGTGGGCTGTGAGTCCATCATCCCCTTGTCTGTTGCATATAGAGTCTGCTTGTCTCCAGGAAATGGCAGATTTTATCAGGCCTATAAGGCATGGTTGCAGTCGCTGCAGCCAAGTCACATGAGATGATAGATTAGGCACTCATATATAGAGAATTATCTGACAGGGATGATAGCGCTGCAATAGACTGTAAAAGCTCCTTTGTCACTTCACCCACATCAAATGCACAGTTGATCTTCTCAAAGATCCTGTCAATGGTCTTGGTGAGTGGCTCTACTGGAGAGCACTTCATAGTCAGTGCTTCTTGAAGGAGCTGTACCTGCTAGATGGGGCCAGCACCACCATGTCTCGCCTGCAGGTACTCTCACAAGGATTTTGCATCAATAGTGTTATCAGCTAAGTTGCATTCCGACTCAGATGGACCTAACATCAAGAAGAATCATGCAAGGCAATTATCTAGTTGCCAGTTTTGGCAGGCCCAAGGCTCATACAACTGATTAGAGATATCAGGTGGGTCAAAGATGTATTCATATAATCTGCACATAGTAAGTTTAAGTTTCATATATTTGGACCACAGCATCCATTTTCCATTGTCCTTTGCCAGCAGCTCTCTGGAATAACAGAGCGAGACTTTGATCTGTGAGACCACAGTTGCAGAGTTATCCATTCTGCAGAATTTAGCCCCTTCAGCCTCAGTGACTGTAGGGGGGAATACACCAATACTGCCACCAGAATGAGTTGGTGGCACCATAGATCAAGATCATAAAAGATATTAATATCAACAATGGAGCAATGTGTGCCTTCAAAAAAAAAAACAACATGTGCAGTGGCATGGCAATCAAACAGCAGAGTATTGGATAACAACCTGGTAATATCGGACAATGGGTCCACAAAAATTGTCATCAACTTCAGGATGCAAAGCAGCACTTGCCCAGAACCTTTTAGAAGTTGACTACCTAGAGCACATCTAGGTAAGGTTCTCAGTAAGGTATTGTCTAAAGTACATAGTGACTTACTCTCAGTCATAGTATACTTGACTGAGGGTATGTGTATCTAATAGCATGTATATATATTTATAGTCTATATATTAAGGGTGAAGGAAATGAGATAGATTGGTGAGATAAATTAGTCCTCGCTGGTAATCAAGGTGACATGATGCTTATGGTGACTACTGGCATCTAATAGCAACTCGATATGTAAATTTACATTGAAAATTGACATACACATCAATTAAGGAATCAGACTGCCTTGGACTACTTAGAACTAATCTTGTGCCAAATTCTCAAAAATCTCCCTGCTGGGCCTCAAATCTACAAAATTGAAACTTAGATTTGGGAAAAATTCTGCCTCAAATCTGCTATTTTGTGGACAAGTTTTGCCCCAAGCTTCCTGGGTCTTCTTACAACATGACTTACTAAGCATTCTTTCATTAATGTATGATGATTGCCACACAATCTGCTATATTCAAACTACAGTACACTGAATGAAAATAAAATCACAGCCATTTTCATAACATCAGACCCCTGTTCAGTTGTTTGGCCTGACATCTGCAATGCTGGAGTGCTTGCTGAAGAATAACTATGACATTACTACAGTAGCTCAGACTAATTTTACACTAGTTACACTTTGGCAGCAAGTCCAGCATCATGGATATCAGGTGAAACAACTAAACAGGCAAAACTCACAGGAGTCTAACATTATGAAAATGACTGTAAGTATCCAAGTCTTCCATGCACAACTTGAATTCAAAACATAAAAACATATAAAACAGACAATAATAATAAAAAAGTACCAACCCACTACTGCTACCTCAGCTGTGCATAACTATCATAATTTGGGGTACTATTACTGGATGCAGGGAACAATGTTTTTTTGCAAAACAATGTAAAAATAATGTAAAAATAATCTAATCAATTTCAAAATTTTATTTGAATGTTTTTGTAAAAATAATAGAAAAAATATTGTAACTGAACAGCACCTTTAGCATTAAGGGGGGCCTGTAAAGATGCAGATAACAACTCTGTTTATTCTCACAAGTGTTGGCCTGTACTTTTTTTAGTGCTGCTTGAGTTTTTTCTGGCAGCTGAGTAAGTTCAGTTACAATATTTTTTTTATGGTTTTGACAAAAATATTCAAATAAAATTTTGAAATTAATTAGATTATTTTTACATTATTTTTAAATTGTTTTGCAAAAAAATATTGTTTCCTGCACCCAGTGTATGTGCAGCCAAACCTGGACTCTCAATCAATGCATGCACAGCCACATATAGATCCGCATATTGCATTGTCCTACTCATCCTTGGGACCTTTTGTGCATGTCCTCCTCCTTGTGTTTGCACAAACCCACTGGGCACTGGGTCTGAAATGGCTCTATATGCATTCATACTTGGTCTCTCCATATACCTATTCTCATTTGCAAATGATGAGCCCAGATGCACATTTGCATTATCATCCAGGTCATGGTTATATCTTGATGGTACATATGCTGAAGATGTGGTGGGCTGTATAGGACATGCTATATGTGTGTACTCCTCCTTGTTGTAATCTTCATGTGTGAAGTTGTTTTCTATATCATTAGGATATGAAGGCATACAGAAATGTGGATTATGTGGTCTGCTGTGTGTGGTCAGCTTTCCTGAGTGCCTTGAGCAAGAATTACAAGAGGAATAGAAACTAATATTGTGAATTGTAGACAATTATAAAGATTAAGTCTTCAGTCACTCCAAGATATGGTAGTGTGACTGTATTACCTATAGACAATTATAAAGATTAAGTCTACAGAGTACAATTAGTGATCAGTATGTGTAGATAGGTAAATCAGCTCACCCTCAGTCACTCCAAGATATGATAGTATGACTGAAGATGGCTTTCTGTGTATGCAAAAATAGATGAATAAAATAATTAAGGTTCATAGCAAAGACTAACAAATACTGCTTGAGTGGCTCCTTGGGCCAAGAAGAGAAACAAATGAAAAAAGGTAACTATAAAATGAAAAACATTGCATAAGCAACTTTATGATGCACAAATATCCAGTTGAGAGTTGGATAAGTCATCACTCAACATGAAGTTATGTTAATGAAGCCATTACTCATGTACATATGGCTTGCTTACTAATAAGTAGGAACTAATGAGGAGAAACAAAAATTGAATTGAGAGTGAGTTCTGACTGGAATGTGGAAGAACAATGAGTGCTGCTCATTGACTTAGACATGGTAGATGACATACTTCTCCTCAGAGTAGTAAATTATAGAACAAACTGAAGAGTAGCAATAGAATAGAATCACTACTCTGCAAAGAGAGTCAGAATGAGCTAGAGACAACAATGCAATTCTGCACTCATCTGTATAGCAATAGTGGCAGAGATAGTGCAAGACTATTGCTTGAAATGTAAAACTGTTCTATGCCAGATCATTGGCCAAAAATGTAAAACTGTTTCATGAAATCAATAGAGTAGAGAAATACTCATATGAGACCTCACACCTGACTGTTCTCAACCCAACTATGGCACTGGGCCATAAATGGCCTTCAGTCTCCATGAGGTGAGAAATGATATGGGCATGTTTGTGTTGCTTACTGTGTAGAAGCCTCCAAAAATGCTCCTCAAGCCCTGCATTTACATTGACCAGTCAAGCATGAGAACAGCAATGCAGCACAGAAGCCTATTGACACAATGAAGTGGAACACAACAAGATGCAAGAATACTCTACATACATGAGCCAAAAGAAAATAGCTCCGGCCCTCTTGGAGCTGCAAAACTCATCCAGGCCTTTTTTTTGAAATTGTCACTGAGGCTTTGGTGTGGACCATTTATCTGGGTTCTTGCACCTTGGTTTTGTCTATGCAGATAATAACAATAAATCTGAGAAATGTTTGATTTTAGAAGAGTGAGTCAAAAACAGGAACAAGGCAAGAGACATACAAAATAAGAAGGTTGGCAGCAACACCTATTCCAGTGAGAATGAATCCAACAACATCTCCTTAAATGCATGCACCAGACAGACTAATTTATCATGTTTCTTGTTCACAATGGAAATAGCTAGCATAAATGCAGATAGAAATATGCCTAGTATTGATATGAAGAGTGCAAAGCCCATGAGACCAGCGATATAGGTGTGTATGTGAGGATGATTTATGCAAGAACTAAAGACACAATGTACATGGCCTGACTTTCCATTTTGCCTACTCTG
Organism: Termitomyces sp. T70a; assembly: GCA_017657195.1. Lineage (NCBI taxonomy): Eukaryota > Fungi > Basidiomycota > Agaricomycetes > Agaricales > Lyophyllaceae > Termitomyces > Termitomyces sp. T70a. The sequence goes on from JAGGAT010000356.1 coordinate 28,852, forward strand.
CCCTAAGTGGGTAGGGCTATATTGGGTACACACTGCAGAGCCAAACTCATTCAACTATGTGTTGGAACTGCTGGTGGCACTGAGGGAATGATGCATTGTTCTGAAGTTCCATGTGTCATTACTGCAACTATATAACATGGCCAATGAGACATTGGACATTGTTCCCAAATAAGGCCTCACCTAGTCCATATGATTTCAAGGCCAGGAAGGATGACAAGTGGTTCATTGAGAACATTCTGGGCTACTGCTGGAGTGAGCAGGATATGCTTGAGTTTGAGGTACAGTGGTTTCTGGGAAACACTACTTAGAAGCCATACTTCTACTGTGCTCAGCTAGCAGCACTGGACTGCTACTTGGAGTTGCAGGGCATAATACTCTAGGCAGCTGAGTAGGCATCTTGCATATAATATGGTTATGGCTGTGTACTGGTCAGCTGACATGACTAATGAAAGTAATACTGAGATGCATGTCAGTCTTTTTTTTCCATGGAGTATGAGCCCATAGATTCCACACAGAAGTGCCATCTCCTGTCCCTACATCAGGCATGGCCCAGCTGACACTACAACAGCAGCTCAAGATGTCACCTGAGAGAATCTTGCCCTTGACTAAGTCATGGGAGTGCTGTGGACAAGGAGAAGGGATGGGCTGAAGAGCCCACACATGGCCAGAGTGAGCTCTTGGCCCTCTTGCTCTAGTAGTTGGAGCATGGTGAGTATGAGGTGCCTGTGGACACAGCTTTCCTCCACAATGCAGAGGCTGTCATCCTCATGAGTTGTTTGCTTGATGCCTTGAACCATCTGTGCACACAGCACAAAACCGATCTTCTTGCACTCTTGTCTGCTTGAAAGAGGCAGGCATCATCACCAAGTTGGGAACCAAGTCTAGTAAAAGGGCACATCTGCAAGGAGTAGAGGACAAGCACAGTATTGGCTGGCTGAGAGGCTGGCCTAGAGCAAGACATAGTGAGTGCCCTATGACAATCTATCTGCTCTTGCTATGCTCAGGCTACTCAAATGCCTGGCCAGCAGCTTGTCTGCAGTTGCATTATTGCAACCAGAGCTTGCAGCATTGTCCATGTGCTACAAGGAGCAGAGCACATGGGGGTTGCAGGCACCTTACCTGGAGACCAAGACCTCACAGTCCCATCATGACCAACAGAGAAAAAAAGTTGAGGAGCTTTGCTCCTACTACATGGTCTTCCTGGCAGAGGTGCCAAAGGGCACCTCAGAAGCAAAAATGCCTTTCCTGCCATTAATATTGGTGGAGGGTCTTCCCCCTCACTACTCCAGAACTGTGTGGAGAATAGATCCCTGCAATGATCAGACTTTTCAAGAGGTGTTACACTCTCCCTCCTCAGATGACAAGTGGTATGACTCAGATGAGGCATGCATGAAGTCTCCCAAACTAGGAGAAACAGCAGTGAAGAGGTATGCATGCAAAAAGCACAACCATAACTGCTAGGCAAAGATTGACTGTCACAAGCAGCATAGCAACAAGGTTGAGGCTGAGCACCTCAAAGCGCTAACCAGGCATATCCCTGATGCTCTTAGAGTCATCACATACACTAACCACACTGTAGAATGACAGAACTTATTCCTTGAGGCAGGCTTGGTCCCCAGTTTTATTGGTTGTGCATGATCAACACAGTTTTTGTTAGGATGGATGCCTATGCAGCCCAGGCCTATAAGGCCAAGAAGGAGGGAAATGTATTCAAGATCATATACAAGGCAGCTCCACAAAGGTTTTCCCTCAACCCCTAGGAGCTCTGACAGCTCTTCACACTGGTGAACAACCAGTTTATGCTGTTGAAGCAATGGCAGGCAGAATACCTCCTGCTAAATAAGTTCAAGTCAGTGAGCTTGAACTGCTATTCTACTGCTTGGGACAGAACAATGTCTATGATCATTGAGAATGAGCAATTCAAAACAATTGCTCCTTCCTTTGCAAGCAATCAGGAGCAAGAACTTGTCCTGCAATTACTAGTCCCCTACAGTCTATAAATGACAAGATATGGAGTGTATCACCTTCCTGGAGATGAACACCCCAGACCCCCAGCAGCCCTTCTCATTAGACTACTTGGGAGTATATGCCCTGCTTTATGAGCAGCCAGGGACAGCCAATGGATGGATGGGTTTAGCAGGCAATGTGCATTTACTGGCACAGCCTATTTGGATTCATGCTGATGTGCATCCTGTGTATGAGTCAACTGTTGGAGATGACAATCCACCATCATCTTGCCTTTGTAGTTGTGCAGCCCAGCCTTTATTGGGAGGCAATTTATGATTACAAATTGGCAATGGAGCAACCATTCAAGCCCTTAGACAGCACCAGCTCTGACTTTGAGTCAAGGCAAGTGTCTATTCCAAAGGATCAATCCTCCTGATTCAGTATTTTGGATGTGCTTCACATTTTGCTGCATAACCAAATTCTGGTTAGCTGGGTGGACCATGTATACACCTTTGGAGTTACCTACTTGGCCCACCTCTTTTTTGAGTTGAGTTGATTCCTTGACAATGCTCTGGAAGTCAACAATGAGTGACAACACAGGTTAGGAGACTATGGAGTCTCCTAAGCTCTCACCTAACGGGATAGATGGCATATTGCCACCATTGGGGACCATCACCACCTGATGCTCCAGCATCAAAAGAATTGTCATATGTATAATGAGACATTCTGCAAGGGCTTGTACCTTGCTATTGGGCAAGTCTCCCATGCATGCAAATTATAGACCTATAAAGCTGAGCATGAGTCCAAAGTCAATGTGTGTGAGGGTAAGACCCCCACTCCAGCAGGCATTACTGAGTTTGTGTCAGGTTCTGCTGACCCAGGGGCTTTTCCTAGTAAGCAACAACCTTATAAGGCACAAGCAAGTGCTAAACTACATAGACACAGCATCAAGAGTTTTGGGAGGTGTTCTGGGGCACAAGACAGCAGGAAGAGTAAATTCCAGGATTAAGAGACTTGCTCTGGGCTTGAGCTGGGGCAGGGAGTCAAGTTGATGGAGGGGTTTGTTGAAGAGAGGCAAAGCACAGGGGACAGAAACTGTCACTAAAGCTGAAGTCCAAAGTCAGAAAGAGTAAGGACTTCAGGTGATCTATTTACAGTTTATATACTGCTAGAAAGCTATGTACATGTGAATAAAGAATAATCACATGTGGTAAGCATGTGATAGAACAGAATCACATGGAGGATACATGTGATAGAAAGAAATCATGTGAAGAATGCATGTGATAGAATGAACTTGGAGTAGAATAATGATCATCATAGTGGAATGCAACAGGCAATTTCAACAGGGTTCTGGTGACAAGACAAAATTGGGTTCTTAGAGTGTAGTGCATGCCAGTCAATAATGTGCATGCCAGAATAATAGACCAAGGCAAGCATGAAGGAGACTAAAGCAAGCATAAAAAGGGAATCAGACAGAGATTTAAAGAGCAGAAATATGAGTTGTTATTGTTAATATCAAGACTAAGGTACATGGGAGCTACCTAGGGTCTTTATATATTATAAGCAGGAGGGGTGTTGTCTAAGAAGAGTTCTGGGGCAGATTCTGGGATTCTATGGGTGGCAGTGGGGTGGAGGGCAGCTATATTGAAGGGATCACACAGGTGGGCTGCAAAATCAATAGCAGTTTGAGCGTTTGGTGATTTGTGTGATGTGTGATGGCCAAGTGGCCCATGTGGGGTTTTAGTAATCTGCATGTAGGCCAGGAAGTTCTTGTGATGGTCTGGGGTGATGTGTAATGGCCTGGAATGATGTGTGATGGCCTGGAGTAATGCGTGATGGCTTGGAGAAGAGCATGATGGTGGTGTGCTGCAGGTGGAATGTATGGGGGAGCATGGTTGGTGGGCATTGAAGGAGCCAGTGGTGGTGGAGAGGTTGAGTTCTGGAGGAGGGGTGCTGGGGTGTGCGGATCATGACAGCTTGCATCATCTATGGATATAATAATATTCTTGTCTCCCCTCTGCACACTCAAGGATTCTTCTCTTCACATGGGACCATCCAGGTTATCCCTCTTCATACCTGAAGAGAATGTCCCAGACTACAATATGGACAATGTGATAGCAGACCTTTTCCAGCCAGCAGAAGATTTGCCCATTGCACCTATTCCAGATCTACCAACAGCATAGCTGCCTCATATTATAGACTTCAATGTGGTCTGATTGGAGGGTATGTAATGAGATGGACCCATTAGTTATGTACTAGTCTAGTCAGTATTGTTATGTCTTATAATAATACTTTGTCTTTATTTTTATTATATATATTAGCTTATTGCTGCTTAATAAGCAGCTTATTTTCTGTTTACAACTACATAGTTAATAGACCAGACTAGTCTGATTTTGTACTGTGTGAACATTAAACTGCATTCACTATAACAACTATTACAATAGCATAGTTGATTGTATTGGTAGTAGTGCAGACACTGTAGGTTTGACATGAGGAGCTTTTGGTGCAAAGAATTTTGCAGCCTTTCTTTACTTGGGACTTTTCAACAACCTGAGCAGCCTTCCATTTCTTCAAGTTTTCAGCACATTTCTTGCTTCCTTTATGCACCTCCTTCCAATTTGCCAAGCCAACTTTTTCAACATTGATGTGTATATTGCAATGTGACATAGGATATGATTATCAGTCTCAATAGTAGGGTTTGACTCATTGATTTCCAACTATATATCATCAATGTCATTATTGATATATATGTAAGCATAAATGGAGGTACTTACCATCATAACCAGCTTAAAGTTTTGGTGCCTGATGTTCAAGAAAACAACAGCCCTGAAAGATCAACTTTGTGCAGCAGGGATTTGCCAAACAATTACTATTTATGGATCAGCATTATCACTCTCCAAAGAAAATTAAGGGGCTGGGGCTTGACCTACCTATTCAACCTGATATAATGATTTAACATGTGACCACCCCTTGCATGGCTGTATGTTATTAAATTCAAGCTCCAGTTGATGTGCTGAGCCACAGAAAACTGGTGTTATTGTGATCAAAGTTGAAGGTAGGGCACAATGAAGTAGTGGTCTTCATTGCATGTCTGCCATTGCACTCTGGCAGACACTGACAAGGGGAATTATGAGTCTGAGCCATAAACAACCATTCAAAAACCCCAGGGTTGCAAAAATTCCACCATTCTCTTATCAGCACACCTTCAAGTTCTTCACTATCAATGATCTGTGCTTTTATCTCATGATCACAGATTTTCCTCAAACCCTCAACACAGCACCATTAGCATATTTCATCAAGACAAGTAGTATCCTACCTCCATACATGATTGGCTCCCATGATGAGGAACTTGCCCACCCCCAGTTATCCAGCTCCTGTGGCCAGAAACCTCATCCACCCCTAGTTATTCAGAAAGAGCCAGACCCAGCCCTAAATCACTGCATAACCCAGAGTAAGTCTCAGCCAGGACAGAAGAAAATGGACAGAAGCAAGGAAAAGACTCATGACAATGAAATTTGGCTGGATCTGATTCATTTTGCACACATCAACCAATCATCCATTTTGACAAACACTGATGTTAGCATAGCAGGAATCACACACCACAGGAGGTCATAGACACCCTGCATTTTCACAGGACAACAGGAACATCACCTGTCATGAATTTACCCCACTTTGAACCTATACTAACCCTAACCTTACCTTTGATCTACCTTTGAGCCATACTGCAACATGAATCTGCTACTATATGTGCTAACCACAATCAATACAAGGAAAGTTCCACTCCACAAATTGATACACAATGCTGCTCCATATACATGGTGCTGGACATCTGGCCTATCAGCCTGCCTCTTAGCTCAGCATTGTAGCTTGCCAGCATTAAATAGAAACTATGATCATCATCATCATCATCATCATCACCATCTCAAAGTTGAAGGTAGTTTTCATGTTGATTTGAAGTCAGCTTTGAGCTAAATCCAAGCGCAAACCATCTCTAAACACTCAATGACAAATACTTTCCATGACTGCTGTCACGACCTGCCTCAACACCCGCACCAGCCCAAGCCCCGGACCCCACACAACCCCCCTTCTGATACCGGAACACCAGGACCCTCGTCGAACATACCCCCCATCAACCCTGGCACCTGCACACACCCCCATCAACTCCGGCACCCCAGCACGCCACCCATCAACCCCCCGGCACGCCCCCCATCAACCCCCCCAACACGCCACCTATCAAACTGCCCCGACCAACCCACCTACCCGGCCAACCGACCCCGACCACCCACCAATCACCTGGCTTCCTGCACGATCATCTCTGAACACCCGCACGATCACCCCTGGTGCCATTCAACTCCTTGGGTACACAACTCTGTGCATCAGCCCCAATCGACGACACCGGGACTGAACTTCCCCGAACCGGCCCCAGACCTCCCTATTTAAACCTGCAGGTAGCAATCCGTTAGAGTAGTCTTGATATTACCTTTGCCGTTACTTTGTCGTACCTCCGTTTCGTACAAGCTTGTCTGTCTAACTTGTCTGCCAATCTATATCTCTTTTCTCTCCAAGTCTCCCGGTTCTCTCTAAGTCTCTTTCTCTTTCTTCGCCTCAGTCTCCTGGACTTCGTCTCAGTCTCCCGGTTATTCTTCTCTCACCTCTGCACACCTTCCGCACCACCTCCCTCGGTCCCGGACTTTGCCTGGAACCTCGACCACCCTTCCGCTCAAATCCCCGGTACTCTGCGCAACCCCGGAGCACCTCCCAACCATCTGGACTTCCTCTGGACTCCTGCTCTCTGTCCGGGACTACTCCCTCAGACGTTGAGTCCACCTAGTAAGGACCCACTTACAGTTGGAAGCCCCCGTAGTCAGCGGAACCTGACATAATATCAAGACTCTCCCTTACCCCGTTCTCAATGTCTACCTACAACCAAAACTACTAC
>JAGGAT010000357.1:0-35735 GCA_017657195.1 Termitomyces sp. T70a
GAGAGAAGCAACAGTAGAGCATTGTGCAGGAGAAGTAGCTTTTATAATGGTGGTTGAAGGTCAAGGTGTAGTTCAACCAACTTGAACTACTCCCAAATATACCCAAACATTGTTACATGACTCTGTTAATATTTCCACATGCAACTTACTCTTTATTTCTGACTAAAATAAGGATAGATCTGCAAAGTTGAAGATGTTCAAAAAACTGTCCCAATGAGTGAATATTTTAAAATAGCCATTATTCCATCAGTTTTGATTCAAATTATATGAGCTAAGATGCAGTTTGTAGCTGCAATATACTGCCACCGATCATGCAGTCCTCCCACATGATCTCCCCAATACAGCTACCCTCCATCCTGCCACTGTCCATAGAATCCCAAAACCTGCCCCAGAACTCTTTTGAGACCACATCCCTTCTACTCATAGTATACAAGGACCATAGGTAGCTTCCATGTACCTTAGTTTTGATATTACCAATAACTATCTGTGTTGCTTAACTTTCTGTTTGAAATCTCTTCATGCTTGCTTCTGTCTCTCCCATGCTTGCCTTGGTCATTATTCCGCCATGCACATCATTGACTAGCACGCACTCTGCTTATTTACAATTGCTCCCATCTTATCTCTGGAATTCCCCTGTCGACTCAACCACTTGCCCGAGAATACAATGGCAGACTAACCATTATAGGGGCCCCGAAAGGGAGCACCAAAGCCGAAGAAGCCAAGAGGCACAGGGAAAGAATCAGCCAACTGGAAAACGACGGCTCCAGGTTATGGGTGTACTCAGACGGCTCAATGCGTGAAAGTGGCCCGGAAAAGGAAATCAAGAGTACGGGCTGGGGAATAGTGGGATATCACCGAGGTAGAGAAATCTTCTCAAAAAGAGGAGGCATGGGACACAAAGCGGAGGTGTACGATGCAGAGCTGGTCGGGCTAACACAAGCTACAGAGACTGCCACAAAATACGCAAGACAACATGAACAGGTAAAGCACATACATGTCTTTGCTGACAATACTGCGGCAGTGACCTCGGTGTATGGACCGAAACCAGCGCCAGGCCAGAAACAGATGATCAAAACCACACACACGATAGACGAGTTCCTGCGGGGAGATGCAGAATGGACGCTCAGTGTGGAGTGGTGCCCCGGACATAAGGACGTCAAAGGTAATGAACGGGCAGATGAAGAGGCGAAGATGGGAACGGAGATATGGACGCAGGACTACACAACAATGACAAATGCAAAGAGAAGGTCGAGGGAAGATGCACTCAAAAAGTGGAAAGGTGAATGGAAAAGTACGATCCCTCTGGGCAGGTTTGCAGTAGCGAACAGGCTACAGCCCAGATGGAAACCGAGGGAACATGTTATCCACACCCCGAGGGAGGTTTTTGGGAGGCTCACGCAGTGCCGAACAAAACATGCTTTCATCGGTGAGTACTACGCTAAGTTTGTTCCTAACAAACCAGTAGGTTGCCCGTGCGGAACACGATTCCAAACACGGGAACATGTAGTCCACGACTGCACAAGGTACGAAGAACACCGAGATATTCTGAGGGAGGTAGACGAACAGATGGAGCTGGGGAAACTACTGGGCACAAAGGAGGGGCTCGAGGCCATGGTTAAATTCCTAGAGAAGTCAGGGGCGTTCACAAAGACAGGAAGAAGAAGAGAACAAAAAACGACACCAACAATCGGCGACGAAGAGAACGAGGAGGATGAAGAAAGCTGGTGGAGGAGGATGGAAGGGGACAGGGGAGGAGGTTACTAGCTGGCAGGGAGGAAGAGGGGAGAGGTACGGACGAGGAAGGAGAGGGGCAGGAGGAGGAAGTACAAGGAGAAAGAGAGAAGCTACAACACCACGTCGATAAGGCCGAGCTGGGAACGCACACCACGAGCAGTCAAGGCGACTCGTGTACGCGCACACACCGGGAGGACAGGAGTCCCGAACACAACCACCACACCCTCAACGCCCCCGAAAAACACCCCCACACATGTCCCACCAGGAGGAGTACGCGACGCACCCCAGCCAACCAGACACGCCACCAGAGACAATGCGAAGAGAGCTCTACATCACAAAAATGCAATAAACGACTGCACATAGATAGACCACAGTAAACACACCCGGAGTAGAGTACGCAGTAAACTCTACCCCTGCCTCTTAGCCCTGCATAGCGGCTTGCCGGCGGTAAAAATAGAACGCATTCATTCATTTATTCAACCGCTTGCCCAACCCCAGAGTAAGCCCACTACCCCTGGGACTCACTCTACACCTGTCTCAAGCCCTGTATTTACATAGTTTGGCACTTGCTTGGAACTTGACAGCTCCAAGTGTTTTAGAGCATGAAAAAGTCAAAATAGGCAAGTCCAGAGTTAAATGACTTGTCCCAGGATTCAGGAATTGGAATTAGGTAAAGATCAATAGGAGATCACAGTAATAGTTGTTTAACATTGAGACTAAAGTACATCTAAGCTACCTATAGCCTTATATACTTTCAGCACTAGTTCTATGATAAAGCCCAGGACTCTATAGAGAGTAGTAGAGTGGATAAATAATTGTATACCTAATAAATTATGCAGATGATGTGATCCACAATTGCCCAGATGCCTAATAAATGATGCAAATGGGGCCAGACTCACTAAAAGATGTGATGGTGGTTTATAAAAGTGGCAGAAGGATCCTGAAAAAGGTTCAAAGGAGTTAGAACATATTAAGGGGTCTGGAGTAAGCAGGAGATGTTGTTGCAAGATCTGGAGTAGGCAGGAAATGACATGGGAAGGTCCGGAGTAGGGAAAATGTGACAGTTGTGACATCTGTGACATCAGGAGGCCTGGAGTAAGTGGGTTGTGACAACAAGATGATAAAACTTCAGATTTTTTGGATTTTACTAAGGCTTTTTACTGCACAGCACTTTTTAATTGTATTGGAATCTTTCAATTAGCAATTGAGCACAATCAAGTGCTATTAGAGTACTATGAATTACTACTTTTTCAGAATTTTTGCATCTAGTCTAAGTTGTTCAAGTTCCAAACATTAGCTTGTATCCTGGGCAGTACATTCCTGCAGTCAGGCATCACACGAAATCCATCACAGGTAACATATAATATAACTTATGCTATGTACACCACCATGCTGTACATTTCTCCCTGCCTTGTTATTAGTAACTCTAAGTCTATTGATATGTATTTCTTTATTTATACACACAGAACTTGTATACTGATGTAGCTACCCAGACTTACTTTGTCTTCTAGGTAGCTACTGCTCAGTCAATTATATATTTAACTGAGGACTTATGTTGTCTTCTAGTAACTAAACTGGTGTCAAATTCTAACAAAGGACAAATATTACTATAAAGTCAAAGAGATCCTCAACTCCTAGGACATACAAGAAGAACCCCACTACCTCATGTGATGGAAGGGTTATGGCCCTGAAAATGACACTTAGAATATTCCAAAATCTTGCCAGAGCCTCTGAAAACCTCTGGAGCTTCCAACAACAATACTCCTGGCCTGAAAATGTCATGCCTAGGCCTCACAAACAGCAGTGGTAGGCATAACCCCTGCCTCTGGCTTGATCAGGGATTCAACACTCATAAATACTCACTTGGTTCCATTTTATTGTCTAATCCTATTAATTCTCATTATTTACTCCTATTAACTCCAGCAATAGTTTTAAGTATTAAAAAATGCCCTGCTGTACCATAACAAGCTTCTAATAAAATTACTTCTAGTTTTTATCATTTGATTTGCAGCCAGCAGAGATGAGAACAGTAATTAGTATATACAAGCTATAATTACAGTATTTACATGACAGTGCACATCACACAAACAATAAGAAAAAAGATAGATAAAAAAAGAATACTGAGATGAGGCCCTGCTATGGGAACCCTGGATCCTAGACCCCTCTTTCATGGCCATTAGGTTACCTACCTTCTTTTCTAAAACTCCTAGCACATATTCTGCTATGATATAATGTTGCCACACCACTCAGGAACATAATAAACACCAGAAGTTAAAATAAACATTTATCAAGGCTAAAAACTGCAAGCCTTCTGGTAAAACAAGTTCCAGCAACCATATTTCCTAAATACACCTAAAAAAATACAGAACAGAATAGGACAAGAACCAGCTCAGTGGCCCTTCCTCCTTCTTAGATGACTCAGAGTCCCACTCCACCACCCAGTCCTAAATTTCAGATCCTATCTGCCTCATTACCTGCTCCAAACTCCACTCCTGCTCCTTCTACACATTCAATGCCTTCCACAATGCCAACACCAAACATTGCTCATAGTTGGCCTAGCAGGCCTTACAAACTGACAAATTCCATCAAAAGTCTGCTTCAAAGGTCAAAAACTTGCACTAAACCTCTACACCATCATCTATGTAAAGGTAGGTGTGGGACAACCAGGCCCCATCTCCAGGGAATGTGAAGCTTGCTCTAAAAGAAATACTCAGCTCAACTGAAAAAAGAAGGAAGCCAGACCACTCACATTCATGGTATAATGCATTGATGCATTCCTAATCTCACTGGTTAGTACCAACTATCCTGGGCCTTCCACTCAAGGTGTTTTACAACCACACTAGTCAATGGGGGTGTTGGAGCTATTACACATCATGTCAAATGCTGGACATTCAGATCTCTATCAATCTTGCAGGCCACCTATGTGATCTCCTCAAATACAGCTGTTCATCTAATCTGCTGCCACACATAGAGTCCCCAGAATGATCCTAGATAGCCAGACCTCATATTCATAGGATATCAAGACTATAAGTAGCTCAGATGCACCTTAGTCTTGATATTACAGTAAACTTGTTGTGCTCTTTTTTCATCTCTCTTGTGCTTGCCTCAGTCTAAACTTGTTTAGCAGGCACTGCATAATCTTATTCTGGTCTTATTAAGGAGCTCTATTCTTGATTTGACCTTTGTTCTAAAACAACTTCTATAGCCTTGGAGCAAGCTATTAACCCAAAAACTTGCTTGTTTCAATGTTAACATTTCAAAGCACTTGATACCAAAGTATACATAGTCCAGCACCCAAGTCCACCTCATACAAGGGCATTATTTCTTTGGAAAAGGCCCCTAAATCAGCAGAACCTACACCAAGAGACTATATCGTGTGAAAGTTATTAAGGTAGTGGCAAATGTGTGCAGGAATATTGCACTGAATGATCCAGTGCAAAGCTTTGGTAAAAAGATTGAAGATGTAGAGAGCTGAGTAGGCACCAAATATTGTGGTAGTATCTCCCTAGCCATTCAAAGCCAAGGAGTGGCCAGTTGTGCTATTGAATGGGGATGTGATGAAAAGCAGACTCTAGGTCAAGTTTAAGCATTTGGAAGCCTGGGCCTAATTCTACTAAGTCATTGGTCGTGCAGTCAATCATGGCATACATGATTGAGGCCTCAAGATCTGGGATCCTATTATCAGTAGAGCTTTTCTTGGGCTATGAGAGCTAGTAAATGCAGCACATTTAAAAGACACATTTGCAAGTAACTGCTACAACAGGCAATGCATAGAAGTTGGCAAATGGTAGCAATATGAATAGTTTAGATATGCACCTGTTGACCTGCATGGCAATGTCCTTGGATATGGAGTCAACAGTGGAAGGGATGGAAAGAGAAGATTTGAGGTTGATGCAGTTGTAGCTTATAGAACAATTGCCTATGAAGCTAATATCAGCACCAACTTGTAGTATTTGAGATATTATATTTAGAGGGACAGAGTCTGGGTAATTATGTAAGTAATGGGTCCATGCCTGCTTATTGAGGAACAATTGGATGTAGAGAAGATGATATGTCAGGAAAAGGAGCATGAGCTTGAAGAGAGGTGTTGTGGCAAAGAGGGAGAAATGGGAGATTAAGAGTAAGAGATTTTAGAGCTGAAAAATTAAAAAATGACAATGATATGCCTGAGGACAGGCTCAAGCAAGACATGAGAGCATAGGGTATGTGAGTGATCCCATACATGGGCTAGCTATGCAATGCCCATTATTGAACTTTTTGCAGGTTGGATGCTTGCTTGTGAGCTTTGGAGTGCTTGGAGGGTGCTGTCTTCCTATGAGCATAGACATGCTTGGAGAGAAAATTGCTATCTTGCTTGCCCCACAGAGAGAAGTCTTTTACTGCCATTTCCATGCAGCAGTGGTTGGAGAAGACTACATAATAATTGTAGACTAAAACAAGAAGCAAAATAAAAAGGTGAATTTTGATGGTATGAAATTGAACAAGTAGATAGAGTGGAAATAACTCTCAATGTCTAAATGAATGTGCAACTGGAATACCTGGATTATCCAGGCCTGACTATGAGCCATTTATGGGGCCTTGGAGACTATCAGAACTTGAGAATCCATTTTAACCCTCTGATTTGTTATGTAGATGTGCCAGGATTTATCCAAAGTTCTATGTAAAGAAAAGGGTAAAACAAAAAGGCTTCTGACAACATAGCTCAAAAGCCATGCAGCGATTACAAAGTATATGAGATGCATGGAAGCATAAAAGTATTAGTAGCTTGTAATTTCAATTATTTGTGTGGCTTGATATCTGGCACAAAATTTCATGGAGAAATAATTACTGTGTAGGAGTTGTACATCACATGACTAGAAATATATGAGCAGATAGTATTGGATCTGCATATGAAAACATTTAAGTGGTAACAGAAGATGGAGTTAAAGAACTAAGCAGCAATGCACTTGGCTGGAATTTATCCAAAGTTCTACATAAAAAGAAAAAGGGTAAAACAAAAAAAGCCTTCTGACAACTTTGTGCAAAAGCCATAGCAGCGATTATAAAGTATATGAAAAGCCATGGAAATGCCAGTAGCTTGTAATTTCAATTGTTTGTGTGGGCTTGACATTCTGCACAGAATTTTGTGGAGAAATAAATCATTCTGTAGTAGTTGTACATCATACAACTGTCAGGTTCTGCTGATTTGGGGGCCTTTCCTAGTAAGCAATGACCTTACAAGGCACAAGCAAGTGCCAAACTATGTAGATGCAGCATTGAGAGCTCTGAGAGGCATTTTGGAGCATGAAATGGCAAGAAGAGTAAGTTCTGGGATTGAGGGACTTGCTCTGAGTTTGAGCTGAGGGTGGGGAGTTGAGTTGATGAAGGGGTTCTGGCAACAAGACAAAATTGGGTTCTTCTTAGAGTGTAGTGTGTGCCAGTTTATAATGTGTGTGCTGGAATAATAGACCAAGACAAGCATGAAGGAGATAAAGCAAGCATGAAGAGGAAATCAGACAGAGATTTAAAAGAGCAGAGACATGGGTTGTTATTGTAAATATTGAGACTACAGTACATGGGAGCTACCTATGGTCTTTATGTACTACAAGCAAAGGTAAGTACTATCTAGGAAGGGTTCTGGACAGTCCAGGGTTCTATGCATGGCAGCAGGGTGGAGGACAGCTGTATTGAGGAGATTGCACAGGCAGTCCGCAAGATCGACAAAGGTTCAGGTGCTAGCATGATATGTGATAGCTGAGTAACCTGTGCAATGGCCAGGTGATCTGTGTGATGTGTGATGGCCTAAGATGGTGCATAATAGCTGAGTAATCCACATAATAGCTCAGGGTAATGTGTGGGGAGTCAGGCAATGGCCCAGGGTAATGCATAATGGCTCAGAGATGTGTATAATGGCAATGTGTGGCTAGTGATTAGTGGTGGAGTTGTTGAAGATAGTCCTAGGAAAGGTCAGGGCTCCAAAGGCTGTAAGAAGGAGCTTCAAGGGGGTTGTTGGAAGAGAGTCATGACATTGCAGTCTAGCAGCAGCTTTACCACCTCAACATTTCCTTACAAACTTTTCACCTTCTTTCTAACCACCTTGCACATTTTACTAAAGCATTAGGTTCATTTAAGATAGATCAAGCTGGCTTGCTTCTTCACATACTGCAGGTTTCTATGGAGATGTGTCTTTTAATTACTTTGTCCTCTGCCTTTCTCTCAATTGTTCTTTTTAGACCCCTGAAGAGGACTCTGCTGTTGAGTTTCCAGAGCCTCCTCCTGAAGACTGCAAAGATGCCATGAACATACAAGCACATTGACTTTGTCTTTGCCTCATGTAGTCTACTTTTTAGTAATAAAATTCTTCTGTCACTCAATAGCTCCTCTAAATATAATGTCTTTATCCTTGGCTTTTGATTGTTTATTTTCATAAGGTAAATATACTTTTAATGTGTTTGTCAATTTTGAAAGTTTTTCTCTCCTGATGAGGTTTGAGCTTTCCACTTTGGCACTTTATCATAATTAAGTCAGTCTTTTACTAACTTAGTTAATGACTATTTATTAGGTTTGTGTGCATGTGGTGGTTATTATTATTATTTTAATAGGCTCATGTCACTATACTCTTTTTTAAGTGTGTGTCACGACCCGCACTATAGGTTCCAAACCCCAGACGCCCAATCACCCCAACCACCCCAGGACAACCGGACCCTCGCCCTGCGCCCAAGGGACTCACCTCCACCCAACCCAGCACCCTGGCACCCCTCCCATCAGCCCCGGCACCCCGGCACAACTCCCATCAACCCCGCATCATGCCCGGCGCCCGCCTTCATCCCAAAAACCCCCGATTGCCCCTCCCACCCAACATAGGCACCCGAATACCCACCAATCACCGGGCTTCCCATGCAACCACCCCCGGACGCCCCACACGACCAGCTCTGACACTATTCAATACCTCGGATACCTAACACCACGCACCGACCCCGATCACCACCCCCAGGCCAAAACCTTCCTGACCCGGTCCCGGACCTCCCTATTTAAATCCGTAGGTAGCACTCCGCTAGAGTAGTCTTGATATTACCTTTGCTGTTACTTTGTCGTACCTCCATTTTGTATGAGCTTGTCTGTCTAACTTGTCTGCCAATCTATATCTCTTTTCTCTCCAAGTCTCCCGGTTTTCTCTAAGTCTCTTTCTCTTTCTTTGCCTCAGTCTCCCGGACTTCGTCTCAGTCTCCTGGTTTTTCTTCTCTCGCCTCTGCACACCTCCTGCACCCCCTCCCTCGGTCCCGGACTTCACCCGGAACCTTGACCACCCTCCCGCTCAAAACCCCGGTACTCTGCGCAACTCCGGAGCACCTTTCAACCCTCCGGACTTCCTCCGGAATTCCTACTCTCTGTCCGGGACTATCCCTTCAGACGTCAAGTCTGCCTAGTAAGGACCCGCTTACAGTTGGAAGCCCCCGTAGTCAGCGGAACCTGACAGTGTGCTCTTGCTTGGCCTATGTGGCTTTAGCCATGGAGTATTACATACTTGTAGCTAGCCCTACTATTTGCATTCCCAACAGAAGCTAGTTTTGCTTGCAAAATTGGGATGAGCTCTGCTGCTGTTCTAGCCTTCTGTTGTTAGACCCAACTCTTGGTTGGTTGGCTCATGGAGCTTTACTGATCCAAAAGGAATGTCTTTGGCAATGTTTTTTATAGCTTTTTGCAGTTTTTTCTTTAGCTTTTTCAGCTTAGCAAGGGTAATGTCTACCCACTACTCCAAGTCTTGTAGCAAAGTTAGCTTTTTACAAGCTTTATAAGGGATGACTTGAAAGGCAGCCACTCATGCTTGCCAAACTTACCCATCTAGTTCTGCTACAATGTAATTGCTACTACAAGTCTTGGCAATAACTACCATAGGCCCATGGAACTATGGCAACATCTTAGCACTGAATAAGCTCTCAATAATCATGTTTTTAACTAGGACTAGATCCAATGGCTTGAAATTGAAGTCTTTTATTAAGCTCTTATGCTCCTCTGCAAACTTCAATGCATACTAGAGCTTGTTTTTTCCAAAACACTCCCTTATTTTCTCAACGTGCTGATGGTGCTTGGCCAATAATCTGGCACAATACCCAATCAGCTCCTCTATTGTTAAAGACGCCTCTGGTAAGCCTACTAGCTAGGTGGCCTCAGCTAAGTCCAATGGTAGGTGTCAGGACCCATACATATTTCCCCTCCCTTTACTCCTACTCAATCTCAGATTCTACACAGCCCCTCTCGGGATCTCAGCCACACTCCCAGATCTCAGCCACAGTCCTGTTTCAGCCACATCCAGGTTTTAGCCACTCTTAGGACTACTTTTTCTGTTTCAGATCATTTCCACAGGTCCACATCACCTTCACAGTTCCCAGATCACTTCCACCTGTCCCAGATCACTTCCACCTGTCTCAGATCACTTCCAGGATCACATCCCTTGTTCCAGATCACTTCTAGCTATGACTTAGATCACTTCTACCTGACTCAAATCACTTTTATTGTGTTAGATCACTTTCACCTGACTTAAATTGCTTCCAGCTTCCCCTTTTGGTAGTGTCCTACAGCTATATAAGCTCTTGTAGTTTGTTTCTACACTCCAGTCTTGAGATTACCTATTATTATGTCTGCTTTTTACTGGTGTTCATCCTCCTGTCTCTCTTCAATCTATTGGTTCCCAGGTTTACTTTCCTCAGTTCTCCTATTTCTCAACTCATCCACATACTTGTTTGCCATTAAGTCTGCCCAGGTAGTTCTTTTGCTCTGTAGGAGCCCCCCCCCCCAGGGTCAAGAGATTCTGACAGTAGGGTAGAGCAAGCACTAGTAATCATGAAGTATAGTAAACATCCAAATCTCTGCCTTATAGTTATTCAGTTACTCTACATTACATAATAGAAGAACCAGAACCACTTAGTGCAATCCTCACAAGCTTTGAATAAGGCTTGCCTTATATTCCAATAAGAACATTCAATCCTGCCATTAGCTGGAGAATTATATGGTGAAATAGTAATCTTTTGAATACCATACTTTTTATTTAGCCAGGCAATAACCTGTTTGAACTGTCCAGCATTATCTATAATGATTTTTGCAATGCAGCATCAATGACAAATTACATCTTCAAACAATCATTGTCCATTTATTTTATGATTTTCTTTTTGCAAAGGTCTACCTTCAATCCAAGAAGACAAGGCACATCTGCCATGGACTATGTACTTGCAGCCATTAGAAGCTGGTCTCATAAGCATGGTATCAATGTGGATTGTCTAGAAGATGGATGGTGTATAATTGATTACTGTCTTCTGTCATATTTGATAATTGTGGCAAGTTCCAACATATCACTGCACATCTCCATCAATTTCTGGCCATCAAAAGCACTCTTGTATTAGCATTTTGATAGCATATGCCCCTCTATTGCCTAAGGCATCATGGGCAGACTTGAGCATAAACAAGCAAACTCCTTGAACTTATCTGGATCCCAGCATTGTAGATTTTTGGGTTTCATGCCTGGGTCTTGTAACTAACTTTGGACAATTGGTAACAAGTTGTTCTATTCTTCACCCTCACTTTCTTTGCAGTGTTCAAGATATGTTCATGTGTCCTCCATTTTCTCTTCTTAGCCCTCTATTGGTAACAAGGGCATGGACATGGCTAATACTGCTACTGGATCTATTGTTGTTACTTGGGATTGACTCAAGACTGCTTTTTTAAGAGCCTGTTCTTAGGACCTAGCTTTACTGAGTCCTTGATCAAAATCTGATACTTCAGTAGCTACCAAGTGTAGATAGCCTCCTCTAGTATCAATTTGATCTGCAAACTCCTCGAGCTCTAAAAGTTTCCAGTCCTCCCATCCAGGTACATTGTTGATCTGGTCTGGATATTCACTTCAGGAAATCTCTGGAGTTTCTTGAAAAAAAGTTGTTTGAAACATGTTATGTAATTTCTAAATGGTTTTTTTCAAATAATACATAAAATCTATTTTAAAAAACAGAGAAAAAAAAGTTAAAGTTTCTCAATGATTTCTTTTGCAATAAAGGAAAAGTTTTTCTTTCAATTATTCCTGAAATACAAATAAATAAAATTAATGATTTTTTGAGTCTTTTTCTTGAAAAAAAAATCTTGAAAAGAAAATGATGTTTACATTTTTGTGTTCCTTTGTAAACACTTATTGTGTTGCTTTCAAGTGTTTCTCAGGAAACCTTTTTTGTTTTTTTTTTCACAAAAATAGAAAAACTTTTTGTTTATCTCATAAAAATAGAAAAATTCTTTATTTTACTTTAGAAATACTTTAAATAAATACAAAAAGTGTTTACAAAAAAATATAGTAATATAAACATTATGTTTTTTTCAAGAAAAAAACTAGAAACACAATTAATTTCAGTTATCTGTATTACACAAATAACTGAAAGAAAATTTTTACCTTTATCTCAAAAAAAATAATTGAGAAATTTTAACTTTTATTTTCCTGTTTGTCAAAATAAATTTTATGTATTACTTCAGAAAAACAATTTAGAAATTCTATAACATGTTTCTAACAACTTTTTCTCAAGAAACTCCAGGGATTTCCTGAAGTGATTCAAAGTACATAGCCTTTGGTTCATCCATTAACTCAGGATTTACTGCTGGGTACTCCTTATTTCCTAGTTGCTTGGGCCACCTTGACAAACCATCTACACTGAAGGTGTTGCCTGGCACATGCCTCAAGGTAAAGTGGTAGAGTAGGACATCCTCAATCCATCTCATGATGGTAGCATTGGGTCCTACTCCTGGATTTTCTAGCATTCCTTTCAAATACTTGGCATCTGTTTCTACTACAAGCTTTTTACAATCCACCAACCAATATTTGTTGACTTGCAGGCTTCTTATTAGACCAAATAACTCTTTCTTTAATTGAGAAAACCTGGCCTCTCTTTTATTCAAGGTGATAGATTTTAACTTAGCATAAGTGTGCAGTTTGAAATTGTCTGGCTCTCCTTGGAATATTTCAAAACCTACTGCTATCCAGAAAGTATCTATAGATAGAACTACTGCTTCTCCTGATTCATAGTCAACAGGTTTGAATGGAGCACTATCTGTCAGCAAATCTTTCATTATTGCCATGGCAGATTTTTGTGCTTCTCCTCAAGTAAAAGGCACACTATTCTGTGTAAGCTTATTAATAGGTGCAACTACCTTAGCATAGTTCTTGATGAAGGATCTGAAGGTGCCACAGGTTTCTAAGAATGACCTTACTTCATATTTATTCCTAGCAGTCACCCCATGCCATAACTATAGCAAATTTCTTGGCTTCTAGCTTCTGCCCTTTATAAGAGCACCTATAGCCAACAACCATGATCTTATCTGCAAATGCTACTGATTTCTTTTCAGAAAAAGTTTCTCCTGCATATTTAATTCTTTGTAACACTCTATTCACATTGAGCAGATGTTCCCATGCAAATCTCCTAATGCCTGAGTTTTCTAGTATGACTTCACATCCACCATCTAGTAACTTGTATTTATGAGGTGGCTCCCTAACTGGTACATCATTGATGTATGGCCAAGTTACATGTGGAATCTCATCTTTTAAAATGAAAGTAATATCATCATAGAAGACAGGCACTGAATTTGTCCATCCCATTGGAAGAGTAACCAACCTTAGGACACCAAATAGTGTCTAAAAGGTAGTATAATCTTTAAAGTGCACATTTAGTACTCTCTCATTATATCCTACATACAAGTCAAAGATCCCTCCACAAGCTCTGCCTACAAAGTGAGTGGCTAATTCCTCAGTTGCTAGTGGCAATCCTGAATGTGCTATAGTCACTTTGTTCAAAGGCTCTAAGCTGTGGACTATCCTCAAGCTTTTACCATCCTTCTGTAACACTGTAAACTACTGGGAGCAATATGAGGAGTTAGAGGGCTCATAGATCCCTGCCTCAATTTTCTGCTTTATTATTTTACATATTTTATTCCTAAGGCCTGGAGCAATTGGAATACTCTTCAACACCCATGGAGTGTGAGGTATGACTGGCATAATTACTGGAGGAAAGAATTTCTCCTTAAGCCTTCCTCTTTGAGAATCATTCCATGCAAAAGCCTGGTTTTGTAGCATCATAAGATGATGTACTACTTTCATCTCCTCTGGCCAAGGAAAACTATTATTATGGTCTTGATCAATGATTTCTTTGCACTCAGCTGTGTACCTGCCTGTTAGTTTAGATTCTGGTGGATTGGGGTCCAACTGAGGCATGTCTGCCAGTGGATTTACAGTAATGCACCTTTCAATTTTAAACTCTTCAGGTGAGGACTTAGTACTGGTTTAACCTTTCTAGCCACAGGTTGGTATTTCTTAGAAAATACTTGGACTGTCTCTGACACACCTGCTTTTGACTCTAGGTTTTCCTCTTGTACCAGTATTTCCTCAAGGCTATCAGGTATTTGAGCTAGTTGCCCATTTAAATATGTGGTTGCTGCAAAAGCATGCAAGTACACATTCCTCAACTCTTCTTGATTAAATTTTCTATATTTCATAGAGTAATTAGTCACCACTATTTCCCCTCTTGAGTTTTATCAAGGCTTATAACAACCTCTCCCTGGTCAGTAACCAGTTTATTGAGACTCAAAATTTTGCTTCTTTCTCAAGAGTAGCCCCAACTTTTGGCTTTTTGCCTCTTTTAATAGTAGGCAATGCCATTTTATGACCTGTGTTTGGATTCCTAATAGTGATGATAGCACTTCCATCCTGCAGATTTTGGATGTTGCTTTCTGTCAGGATGTCAAATGAACAACCCAGCAAGACAGTATAAGCAGGTTTCTCAAAGATATGCACTTGGAAGTAGATGGTGAAGCCATCTGCAAAGGTGAATGATACATTGCAAGCTAAGCCCACTGACTTATTGACTTGCTAATTAGTGCTTCCCATTCTTAGCCTCATGTCAGGCCCCCAGGTTAATCCAAGGATCAGTGCCTCTTTAAGTGCCTGAGAACCACTGTCCAGGATTGCCTCTACAGGTTCCTTTCTGTTGACTACAGGATTCAAAGACCTCAAGACTTGTAGCTCCCTAGCAACATAGACTACTACTGGCTTATCCCCTGGAGGGATACTTTCCAAGTAGGTAGCAATGCAGCCTTGGTGTACTACTGCCACAGTAGGCAGTTTTTCCTGTGTTTCATCAGCAATGAAGTAGGTTGCCAATAATAGATCATCAATATCCACCTTATTGGATTCCTGCTTTACTGCAGACAAGTTGTGGATGTTAGTCTTAGGAATATTAGGTTTCTTAGGCCTAGAAGGCTTTGGCACTAGCTTTTGGACCATGGCCTCCCTTAAACCAGGAGTGACATTCAGCAGCTTTCTAGTTGAAATTAGCACAGGTGCGTCCCACAACCTTTCAATCATTCTATCCAACTCCTTGTTTGTCTTTGGAAGAGCACTTTTTCCAGTAGCCTGCACTGGTACTATGTGATCCTCATTGAGAGCTGGCACCTTTTCAAAAGGTAAGTCTAGTTTTTGTCACGACCCCCCACCAACTCCAAACCCCTCCCCACCATTCCCCCACCCCGAGACCCACCAACAGCCCCCCCATCCAACCACTTGCCACGACCTCACCTATACGTACTCCGGACCATCAAGCATCATCCCGGGGCCATCACGCGGACCGCCCGGCCATCACGCAGATCGCCTGGCTATCACAGACCACGCCACCACCGGACCCTCTGCCGATCTTGCGGGCCCCCATGCGATCTCCCCAATATGACCACCAGCTGCCCCGCCACCACGCATACAATCCCGGGACCCTCCAGACCCTCAGTCGATCTCGTGGGCCCACGCGCAATCTCCCCAATACAACCGCCAACCGCCCATACAACCCCGGAACCCTCCTGGAACCCTTCCTAGACAGAGCCCTCCTCCGTAGTAGTATATAAGGCCCCTAGGTAGCCCCCATGTACCTTAGTCTCGATATTGCCAATAACTATCTGTGTTTTGACTTAACTCTCTATTTGATTTCCTGCGCTTGTTTCTGTCTCTTCCGTGCTTGCCTTAATCACTTCTCCGGCACGCACCTCATTGACTGGCACGCGCCCCGCTCCTCTAAGTTTGCCTTTGTCTCATCTCCGGGCATCCCCCCGTCGACTTGACCCCCTCTCCCGCTAAGTGATCCCCAAGTAGGACCGTCCCCAGGACCCCACTCCCCCATCGTCTCGCGCCCCGGAACTCGCTCCGGAGCCCTCGACACCACGTCTACATAGTTCGGCACTTGCTTGCGCCTCATAAGGTCGTTGCTTGCTAGGAAAGGCCCCCGGGTCAGCGGAACCTGACAGTTTTGGTGCTGCTTTGAGTGGTATCTTCAAAGTCAGCTTTTCTTTCCAGGGATTTTTCATAGATTTCTCTAGTAGTGAAGGTATGTTATGACTTACTTACTCTGGACCTTCTAATGTCACAAATGTCACAACTGTCACATTCCCCCTACTCCAGACCTTTCCATGTCATCTTCTGCCTACTTTAGACCTCGCAACATCATCCCCTGCCTACTCTGGACTCCTTGACATGTCCTGACCCCTTTGAACCTCCTCAGAGACCCCTCTGCCACCTTTATAGACCATTGTCACATTTCTCCATGAGTCTGGCACCATCTGCATCATCTATTAGGTATACAATTGTTTATCTGCTCTACTACTCTCTATAGAGTTCTGGACTTTATTGTAGATACCCAGAACTAGTGCCAGGAGTATATAAGACTATAGGTAGCTTAGATGTACCTTAGCCTTGTTATTAAACAACTGTTTTTGTGATTTCCTATTTCTTTTATGCTTGCCATTTCTGTCTCTCTTTGTGCTTGCCCCTGTAAATACTTGTCTGGCATGCACCACCTCAACTGGCATGCACTATATTGACTGGCACACACTATGCTACTTATCAAAACTCCGGCCTTATTAAGGAATCCCATTCTTGACTTGACCTTCACTCAACTCCAATTCCTAAACCCTGGAGTTGTTTAACTCTGGACTTGCCCATTTCAACTTTTCCATGCTCTGGAACACTTTCTGGAGCTATCAACACTGTGAGCACACATAGTTCAGCACTTGAGTCTGCCTTGTAAGGGTGTTGCTTCTTGAAAAAAACCCCTAGGTCAGCAGAGCCTGACAAGATACTGCTGCAATATCTCTTTCCTCACTGCCTTCATTGAGCCCTCTAAAAATTCTTAGGTGTGTGCTGTTGCATTTCATCAGAGTTTGTTTTTTCTATATTAATCAACATATTGGTCAGCTCAGCCATTTTGTTGAAGCCCTTTTCAAGCTCTCCCAGCCTATTTGACTCACCATGCTTAATACAATCTAACATATCATCCCTTGAATTCCTAGGAACATTGACATAGGTGGAGTAGATGGGAGTCTCTGGATCTTCATTTGTTGACCACCCAAAATACATACCAGCCTGTATATCATGCAAGTTCATGAGTCTGTAGTGAGGTGAAATGCTTGCAGGTTCTCTAAGTAGAGGAGCTCTGTTTAGCATCCTAGCTCTTTCTTCTACTAAGATAATCCAGCCTTTTTAGACATCTACTAGTATTACTTCACACTCAGCAATCCTGTGGCCTTGTCCTCAGCAATAAAAGCAATGGTGACTGCCTCCTTGAGTAATAGATAGAACAGTGTTGAACCCCTCTACTTTTTCCCCCTTGCAACCTCCAGTTGGCAGAAGGCTGTTATGCATTTCTAGCTCGCCAGCTATATAGCTTTCATAGTGCTTGAAATGCTGCTTACTTGTTTTTCTATAGTTACAATGGTATCTTGTAGATGAGCCATCTTTTCTTCTAACTCTTCACTCTTTACTTGTCTTTGAGCACTCCCTGCTCTCTCTATTTGTCCATCCCTAGAGTTTTTTTTAAAAGTACCATCAATAAAAGTAGCTACAACTGTCATCACTTCAAACAAATTGTCATGACCTGCATCAACACCTGCACCAACCCTAAGTCCTGGACCCCACACAACCTCCCTAATTGCACCGGAACACCAGGACCCTCACCGAACATACCCCCCATCAACCCCAGCGCCCGCACACACCCCCCATCAACCCCGGCACCCTGGCATGCCACCCATTAACCCCCCTGCCACCCACCAACCCCCCATCAATCCCGGCGCCTGCCTACCACCGAACTGCCCCGGCCAACCCATCTACCTGGCCAACCGACCCCAACCCCCCACTAATCACCTGGCTTCCTGCACAATCATCTCTGAACGTTCCGCATGATCACCCCCGGCGCCATTCAACACCTCGGATACACAGCCCTGCGCACCGACCCCGATCAACAAACCCAGGACTGAACCTCCCCGAACCGGCCCCGGACCTCCCTATTTAAACTCGTAGATAGCGACCCGTTACAGTAGTCTTGATATTACCTTTGCTGTTACTTTGTCGTACCTCCATTTTGTACGAGCTTGTCTGTCTAACTTGTCTGCCAATCTATATCTCTTTTCTCTCCAAGTCTCCCAGTTTTCTCTAAGTCTCCTTCTCTTTCTTCACCTCAGTCTCCCGGACTTTGTCTCAGTCCCCCGGTTTTTCTTATCTCACCCCCTGCACATCCCCTGTACCACCTCCCTTGCTTCTGGACTTTGCCTGGAACCCCGACACCCTCTCGTTCATTCCCCAGTACTCCACGCACCCCCAGAGCACCCCCCACCCATCCGGACTTCCTCTGAAACTCTTGCTCTCTGTCCAGGACTACTCCCTCAGACATCGAGTCCGCCTAGTAAGGACCCGCTTACAGTTGGAAGCCCCTGTAGTCAGCAGAACCTGACACAATGCATCCATATTGGCAGATCAAACAAATAAACAGTGTTGGTGGAGAATGATGTAGTACTTGGTTAGAGTAATACTAATAGTTCTGGGGCTTTTTTAAAGACTTAGAAAATCTACTTCTAATTCCACACTAATGTCTCAAAAGATGCTTGTGTATTGAGGTGATTTACTTCTAAAATATTACTATTCTGAAAGTAGAGGTGTTTTAACAAACTCCAGCCTAAGTGAATGAATGAATGAATGAATGAATGAGCCATTTTATTTACTTCAAGACCTATTTTTGCACGATTTGCACATGAGCTATAGCGTCCTAGGTCCTACAGTACGGTAAAGGGTGGTAATTACGGACACTTCCGGTAGGTACTCCGGCCAGACACCTTTTCAAGTGTGCCGGTTACGCCTCATAGCTACTTTTACTACAATTTGATCCTAATCCGGGTTCATACTATCTTCCCACATTAACTCCCCTACCCATCTGCCACTAACGTGCCATCCCAATTTCTAAACTCCTTTTACTCTCTGCAATGCTTGCCGTTGCTCGGTTGGTGTAGGGCTGGAACCCAATCGCCGCAGCTCACAGCTTCCTCTAGCCGAACAGCCAGTAAGGGTCTCACGACAAACAGCCTAAGTGATTCACCCTCTGGGAACCACAGGGCCTTTGCCTATTAATTGCCTGTCTATTTGCTACTCTACTTGGGCTATTTATACCTCTTTCTACAGTGCACAGACTACTTTCTCCACCTGACTTTTGGTTTTAGACTTTCTATTATTTCCAACATAACTATTATCCCATTTCCCACTTTTAAATGCCTGTTTTGGTGCTACAGGCTAGTTTCTTGTGCTGTCATTCCTCTTTTCTATTCTTAGCTTCTCCTTCCCCATTTATCTCTTCTTCCTTTGTATTCTTCCATTTATAAGTTTCTGTTTTCCCCTTTTGGCTCTTCCCTCCATTTATCTTTTTCCATTCATCTTCTTGTTGTATTCTTCTATTCATCCTCTCTTTATCTCCTTTTAGCCAACATCCCAATCTGGTTATTCTTAGACCAGATCTCCCTTTGATCTAGCTCCTGCCAAACTGATGCCATTCTGGTGCTTTTGCCAGTCTCATGCTTCCCTCCCATTACAGTGGTTGGACTATTATTGAGTGTATAGCCTAGTATAGTCCTTGTCTCAGTCTGTTCTGTATTTCTTCTGGTGTACTTTAGGGAGATATTGTTGCTGGAACTTGTTTTACCAGAAGGCTTACAGTTTTTAGCCTTAATAGATGTTTATTTTGACTTCTGATGTTTGTCATGTTCCAAATAGTGTGGCAACATCATATCAATGATATATATACATAGTCATTGAGTTTGAAATTTGCAAATCTTCAATGTTTATTAGCATTCTGGATTTGTTTAACCTGTGCTAAAATTATATGATTATGGGCTTCTATTAAAGCCAATCCATTCTTTCTGAAAACTCTTTACACCTGCATATTTAGGTTGTTGAGGCTTATTACTATTCTATATCATAGTTCTAGGCATCCTTCAAAAAGAATAGTGAAAACCTAGTGCTTTCAGAGCAAGCAAAATTGATGGTTAATTCTATCATAGGTAATTTCTCTACATAGTCATGTTGATCAGTGCTAATACAACTTCTTAACATTTGTATTACTGTACTATTAGCTCTTTCTGTAGATCCATCAGTTTCAGGATAATATGAACTAGACATTCTGTGGTGAGTGTCAATTAGTTCATTTAATCTCTTGCAGAATTTACTAGTAAACAAGGAGTCCCTCTCACTTATGATTGTTTTTGGGAGACCATGATATTTATATATCTCTGAAAATACAAGTTCAGCTACATTTTTAGCCTTATAATGATACAACTTGGAATAAGATGGACTATTGCAGTATGCAGGTTAATTACAAGAGTTATTGAATCAAATTTTTATCTTGATTTTTTAAGATTGGTAATAGACCTACAAAATCTATGCCAATAGATTTCCAAGGGGCAGATGGAATGTTTAACAGATTCAACAATTTACTTGCTTTCTCAATGTTTAGTTTACTTTGCTTATAGGTCATACACATTCTACAGAAACTTTGGATATCTCCTGCCAGTGTATTCCACCACACATGGTTTTGCAAATAATCATATGTTTTCTTAGCTAGTTTTTCTGTTTTAATAATGACAATAGGCTATGATTATCAGTGTACCATCTAAACTTCACTCTTTGAAGGATATCTTGATACCTCATCATAGTTTCTATGCTTGCTAGCAAGTCAATTTCATGTACAGCATAATTTTGTTGCACTATTAATGAGCAATATTTTGCCTTTAACACACATTGTAATATACCTTCTATATCAGGCACTGATGAACTCATTTTATGAGTGTTTGCATTATGCTCTCATAAGTCCACTATGCATTGAAGTCTTGGTTGGTCTGTTTTTCCAGGGTTTTGAATACATAACATTGGTGCAGAACTTTTGCTACTGGTTATTTCCCAATGCCTAGACTTTAAGTATGCATCATATTTTTCCATCCATTGGAAAAGTAAAGCTTTGGAACATTTCAAAGATTGCCAACTATACACTTTATTTTTTTTCTTTAGAGAAATTGTATGATTGATAGCATGTAATGGTAGTAACAGACTTTCAGAAGCATACTGACATACTATTTTAGCATAGACTTTCAGTTCTTTTCATGCATTATTTTCCTTAGTTTGTATAACATGTGGAGATATTTGGTGTCTGCCTATTCCTTTTATTTCAAGGGACTCAGGGCTTTTTATTATCATACAAAAAAGATTCATGCCTATTAACATGCTATGTTGCCAACACTATGGAGTTTCTAATATAACATCATATCTTGACAGATTCATCACATCAAAATAATGTTCTTTATTAATTCCCTGATATGTTATTTTGACTGCAACTGCATAGTTGATCTTCAAGCATAATAATCCTTTAGCAGCTATTTGTATGTTTAAAGGTGTTACTAAGTCAGTTTTTTTTTAATTTTAATTAGCTAACTAAGTTGGTAAAAATAAAATCTCCCAATAATTCCATATTGATTAATGCATATACTGGTCTTTTTTCTATGCAGATTATTACCACAGTAGAATCAGAAATTAGATGTGAGAAATTTCTAGGCCAGAACACATTTCTTTCTAACTCTGTTTGATTGAGATTATTTTTATGAATCTTTTTCACAATGTAAATAGCATTGATATTTATTGTATTATCATGTTTTTCACAATGTAAATAGCATTGATATTTATTGTATTATCATGTTTTTCTTGTCAACTATAATTCCTCAGAAAGTTTGCTTGTTCCTGTATATTGTTGCATTCAGTTAAATTCAACAATAAATTAGAAATATATTGATTCAATTCTTTATCATCTTTTTCAGATACTTCCCAATTATTATAGAGCATTGCCTTCCACCAATAGGTTAGCTAGCTTAATTTCATTTTTATTGATTAATCTCTCAATATGTGTAATATATTAGGCTTGCATATTTGATCCTTCATATTTTCCAATTGTAGAAGGCATATAAGTGAGCTTGTGTAATAATTGATCATATACACAATATGTCACAACATTATTCAAATCTATACACTCTATTATCATGACCCTCTTCAAACACCTTCTCAAGAGCACACCTCCTAGAACCACTTCCACAGCTGCCAGACTACCCCAATGCCAGAACACACTTGCCATTACCTGCATTTTCTAATAGTGCACCTGCCATTACCCACATCACCTGGCAGAAGCCCAACAATCAAGCATGATGCTCTGGATCAACATTATCTAAATAGTGCCTGGCCATCATTTGACAATCATGCATCACACTCAACACTAACACTGCGGGCGCCAAAAAATGTTTCCATTGCAAAAAGGGAAAAAAAACATGTTATGCCATTTCCAAGGCACATATTTCAAAGGAAAAAAGGCATTAGACAATGGAAAATGTCTTTTTCCAAAAGAAAAAGTCAACAAAGAAATGGCATAACATGTTTCTTTTACACTTTTTCTAATAGGAATATTTTCTAGCGCCCGCAGTGTAAACACACTGATCTCTATTAATACTGTGGGCTGCCAACACAATCTCCTTGAATAGAGCTGCCTCTCCACCCTACCACCACATATAGAGACACTAGAGCTATCCTAAACAGTTAGACATTGGGCCCGCAGTATATAAGGACCATAAGTAGTTTTCCTGTATCTCAGTCTCAATATTACCATAACTTTGATTGCGTCTCTTTTGCTTGCTCTTTTCCATCTCTCTTGTGCTTGCCTCTAGCCCAACCTTGTCCAGCATGCACTTCATTAACCGGCATGCACTTTGCACTCAACTCCCTCTCCAGTCTCATCAAAAAACCCTGCTCTGACTCGACCTACATATTAAAACCAGCTCCCACTAGCCCCAGAGTAAGTTCCTAACCCCAGAACTTGCCTGTTCAATCATCTTGTGCCCTGGACAACATCTCAAAGCACTTGATACCTCAGTACACATAGCTCAGCACTTGAGCCTGCTTTATTTATCACTTCCAAACTCTAAGATCTATGAAATATATTCTGCAAATTTTACAGAAGCAGTTCAATACCAATAAGTGGGTTTTGTTATACTCAACCCTTTGTATTGTCCAATTGCTTTGGCATAATGATAAGCTAATGGACATGAATTATGTGTTATCATCCAGTTGTCTATTCAAATATCATCCATTCTCAATTGATCCATAATTACAGACTGGATTTCAGTAATTCAGAATCAAAAAACATCTACCAGGTTCTGGTTGCAAATTCTCATCTCTGGGATATAGTGCTTGTGTTCATATTAAGTATTTAGCTCTTAATGCATAAAGATTTCACCTAACTTCTCTTTGCTAGGATTCTTCAAACCTAGCTTCTAGGCCCTATCTTCTTCTCTATCTCTAGGAGCTTCTCCATAATCTGTGGTTTTTTCAATCCTATGCTAATTAGGTTAGCCAGCAAGTACTTTGTAAAGAACAACATTTGAGAATTTCACCATGGCTATTTGAATCCAATTATGTTCTTTAGAGCTTGCAGAATTATTGGTGCTGTATTCTCATGGAGCAGTATCTAATTCATTGGAGGTGACTTTGGAAGTATTTACTTCTTCAGTTGAACCTCCAAATTTGTATATCTGTTCATCATTGCATCTATATAGACATATATTATTGCTTTGAACTTCAGGAGGCTTTGTTTTAGATCCTTCACTTTTTACTATTTCTTGGTCTGGACAGTTACTTGCAGTATAATCAGGACTTCCATATCCAAAGTATAATTAGTTTTTTATATACCTCTTTCTTTCTGACAAACTTAAACTTTTCTTCTTAGCAGTTTTGTTATAGAGTTTTGAGTTATTTTCTCATCCCCCATTAGTCATTGACTCATAATTGGCAACATGAGATTTGGTAATAAATTTGCCTTTCTTATTCTTCTGGTGTTTAAACTTTGATGTCAATGTATTATGCTTATTTTTGAATTTACTAATAAACCTCTTCTCTGGATTAACTTGTTGATGCTTCTTTTTCTGATAGTTGGATGTATCAATGCTTATATTCCTTGCAATCTCGTACATTTCAGCATTTTCTACAATTGTAGCATAAGACAAATATTTATGATCTAGCTTATTCTCAAATAACTTTGACTGTAAATGAGGCACAAGTCTGTCCCAAAGTTTACATATCTTTTCCTGTTCTGTCTTATGTCCAACAATTATAAATCTTGTCTTTAGTTCAGATGCATACTCTGTCACACTAAAATTGCTTTGTTTGAATGAATTAAGTTTACATTGTTCAATCATATGAAAATTAGGGAGGAAGCAATAATGAATGAACCTTTGAAGAATTGTGTGAGGGACTATTCCTTGACATTCATATTACTGCATTTAAATAAAACTTATAGGCTTTCATTTTGAAGAAATTGGGCAGTTTCTTCAATTCAATCATGTCTTCTTACACCTTTTTAAAAATAGGATCTACATTGATTGTTAAACAAATAAAACTTTGCAGTATCCATTTCTCCATAATAAAGCTTGGAGAGTACAGGTTTTAACCTGCTATAATGCCCACCATAACTCCTGGCTTTTAAATACTCATTTTTTGACTCAGTATGCATACCTTCATTGTATGAGTTAATGCTTGACTGACTGTCAAACTTCTATTGTCACTACTATTACTATCAATTCCAGAAGATCTGTCACTATTATCAGATGGTCTCACCCTTCCCAGTCTAATAGATTTCATTTGATTAACACCTTTGAATAAGTTTTCAATCAGAGTGTCTTTTTCTATTTAATTACTAGTTCTTAGTAATGTTCTCTCCAGTTTAGTTTTAGAAATACATGTTAGCTTGCCAAGCAATTTATTTTCAAGATAAGCCAATGTTAGTTCCATTGAATTTCATTCAAATTGTCTAGAAGGTGTAACTTGTTTTACAGGTTTATTAGCCAACCTTTCAATTCTCATAACATGCATTATACACTTTGTTTACTAATTGGCCTACTAGATTCATTATTTACTGAAGAATCATCAATCTTAATTTGATTATTATCTTGTGCTGCATTAACTTCAGTATCAATTTCTAATTTGATATGTATCTTATCATATGCTTCTTTATATTGGGCTAATAATTTTTTCTGCATTTCTGCTGACAATTCTTCTTTTTCAAAATGTACATTTCCCTAGTTTTGAGAATCAATGCCTTTCAGCTTTTGCTAAATTCTCCTGTTTCTTTTTTTCATTGTCAATTGCCAGTTTTGATTGAGCCTCTCTTTCTTCACATTTTTTTACAATAGCAGCTATTTGGGCTTTACACTCTTATATTTTGTTTTCAGAATACTCTATTTCTTTCTTTGCTTGTATGACTGTCTCTGTCAAGAGACTCTCCTCTCCATTTCTTTTCTTCTCAAGTTCATTCACTATTACTACCTTTACTTACTTACTTCATTATGCCAACCTGAGTTCTAATAGCCAATTATGTCGCCTTGGTTCCAATGGCCACTTATATCAGCTTTGATTTCAATAGCTGCTTATATCAGCATCTAACAGGTTAATCTTAGCACAGCCACATTTATCATGATCAGGTGACTGACATTTCCAGGCTCCTAGCTCAGGGGAATCCTTAAACTTGTTCTCTTTGGATTTTCCTTTGCAGGTGATTAGCTACATTCTGTTGTATTGTAATAGATTCTAATATACTTTGGATTTTTCTCTGCTAGGTGTGTAATTAGCCACAACTCCCAGAGGTTGCTCTTACAGTCTCATTATCATCAATCTTATTCTGTGGAACAGCAAAGAATGCATTGCTTTTGCTTTAAAGATTTACTGAATCATTCATTCTGAGATGATGTAAATATAGGTCTAAATGAACTTTGGAAAGAAAGATTCACCTTTAAATTCATTTTTATAGTTATTTACTAGTTTTCACCCTACCTATAGGCCTTGTTGTATTTTTTTCTTCCATTTCAAGCTCAGTAATTACTCTTATATCAGCAGCCTCTTTTTCTTTGGGTTTATCAACCTTTTTTGATGGAGTTTCTTCTTTTACTCCACTAGCAGCCCCACTGACATTATTACTAAGTAGAACTAATGTCATGGTTACATCTTTGGTACCAATCAACTCAGATTTTTTTAGGGTCAGAAGCCTGATAGGCTTCAGAAGGGGCTGAATAGACCACAGTAGCCTTATAAGCACCTGTGGAAGATGTTTCTTCTGTATCAGTTGTCAGGTACTGCTGACCCGGGGGCTCTCTGTAGAGCAAAAGACCCACTAGTTGGAGGAGCTAGGAAGGGCAATGGGGGGGGGGGGGTAGGGAGCTTTGGTGTGACATCCAAGTATTCTGAAGTATCCTGGAGCTAGGAAGAGGCTTTGGCGCAAAGTCCAAAGTGCTCCGAAGTGGTCCAAAGGCAGTGAGAGGCAACCATAGGGAATACAGAGGTTGCAGGAAGTCAAAGGAGAAGTAGAAACTGAGGGCCAGACCAAAAGAGGAAGGAAACAGAGTATATCAAGAGGAATAGTGAGAGAGACAGACTAGAGAGGAAACAGATAGGTAGGGAAATATTGTTAAAACTAAGTCTAGCGACCGACTAAGGCGGCCAGAGCTTTATATACTTGGGAGGGGCCAGAGGGTGCATAGTATGCATACTCCGGAGCTGCTAGTAGGCTTTTAGGGGCATGAAATGGGGAAGGTGAGTCCTGGGATTGTACTAGTCTGAATGGGGAAAGAAGATGATGCGCCGCTGATACGCCACTAATGCAGAGTAGAAGTGGTAATGCGCAGGGTCTGGGCAGTGGGGCGGCATCAGAAATGGGCGGATGGGCAGCAGGTGAGCTGGGGATGGAGGAGGAGGGTTGGGTGCGATTGGAGGAGTGGAAAATGAAGTGGGTTGTGACATCAGTGATGATGGACTCCGAGCAAAAAGAGGAGCAACTTCTCCTTCCTTGAGTAATTGTATGCAAACTGCAAGTAGTTGTTTTGTTGACATTATTAATGAATATATCTTGATATGTGTAGATAATGCTGAAGCTTTGCGTGATCAGTTTGAGCTTTGTATAGTATTGAGGATTCAAAAAAATGTAATGCTAGGCAGACAGCAGTAGCACTACACCAAGGTTCAACAATGTGAAAATAGAATTGTCTATAACATTAATAGATTGTTCTCTATACTAAGATACAAGAATGTATATAAGGATAGAAGATTTGTAAGTTGGTAATATAAGATAAGATAAATAAGGTTATAATAGATATAATTACAGAATGTGAAAATATATCTATTAGTACTTAGTTACTGTAGGTGCAACTAAAAAAAGTTATGTTGCTACATGCTCAACCTCAAAAATTATGAATTTAAACACCCTCAAATTCTGCTAGAAGCACTAACATATTAATTTCATTGGCAATACTTGTCAAGTTCCGCTGACCCAGGGGCCTTTCCTGGTAAGCAATGACCTTAAGAGGCACAAGCAAGTGCCAAACTACATAAACATGGAGTGGAGAGCTCTGGGACAAGTTCCAGGCCTTGAGACGGGTGTGGAGTGAATCCTGGGGGTGGTGTGCTTACTCCGGGGTTGGGCGAGTGGTCAAGTTGACAGGAGAATCCTGGAGACAAGATGGGAGCAATTGTAAATAAACAGAGTGCATGCCAGTTGATGATGTGCATGCTGGAATAGTAACCAAGGCAAGCATGAAAGAGACAGAAGCAAGCACAGAGAGATTTCAAACAGAAAGTTAAGCAACACAGATAGTTATTGGTAATATCAAGGCTAAGGTACATAGAAGCTACCTACAGTCTTTATATACTACAGGTAGAAGAGGTGTGGTCTCAAAAGAGTTCTGGGGCAGGCTTTGGGATTCTATGGGTGGCGGTGGAATGGAGAGCAGCTGTATTGGGGAGATCATGTGGGGGAGACCATGAGATCATGAGCGTCTGGCAAGTGGTGTGATGTGTGATGGCTAAATGGCCCATGTGGGGGTCGAGTGATTTGCTAATGGGCCAGGAGGTTCTTATAATGCCCTGGGGTGATGTGTGATAGCTTGGGAGAGTGCATGATGGTTTGAAATGATGCGTGATGGCTTGGGAAGGTGCCTGATGGCCTGGGATAATGCGCAATAGCTTGGGGGAGTGTGAGTCATAACAATACTGTCCAGGCAATTTGTAAGAGAGGCTTGAATATTGAAATATTTGTACAAAAAACATTCCATATTTTTTGGTGCTTCAATAGCTAATGGTACCTTTAACAACTATAGTTCTGCATTAAACTCATATCTAAACTTTATTTACATCCACAATTTTCCTATTGAACTCACTCCTGAGACTTTATTCCTTTATGTAACCTATATGGTTCATTATGTTCACCTGGCATCTGTTTCAACATACCTGTTAGGGATTTGCTCTTAGCTTGAACAATATTTTCTGGATGTTCAACAAAATTGACATTTACTCTTAGTAAAAAACACCCTAGCAGGTGGCACATGACTGTATAATATTGTGCCAAACCAGAAAGAGGCTCTCAGAAGAGATGACCTGTCCTTGGTTATCAACCATATCTCTGATTCTAACTTGTATAATAATAAGTTGTCTACAGCTATGCTAATTACAGGTTTTTATACTCTTTTGTGCTTAGAAGAAATGGTAAAACACAACAAAAACAATTTATATGATGATTATAAAACAACAAAATTTGGATAGTAAATCACTCAGATCACTTATTTGACTTCCTACTCTTCATACACAAAGCCAAGAGAACAGGATTTACATTATGAAAATTGAGCATCACACTAATCTCTGGCATCAATTCACCTTCTATTTTGAACTTAAAAACAATATCTTCTCCATATCCCAGGATTTGTCGATTACTGCTAAGAGATAGCTTTTGACCAAGTCATTTTTTATTACCTATTTTTGAGATTTCTTTTCCAGTTCTATTGTGGGTCAATCAATAAGAGCCAGTAGTGCAGCTCACCTTGCTAAGCTTGTGTAATGT
Source organism: Termitomyces sp. T70a (assembly GCA_017657195.1). Classification (NCBI taxonomy): domain Eukaryota; kingdom Fungi; phylum Basidiomycota; class Agaricomycetes; order Agaricales; family Lyophyllaceae; genus Termitomyces; species Termitomyces sp. T70a. The sequence goes on from JAGGAT010000357.1 coordinate 29,001, forward strand.
GTGGTTATGGGGTCTTTCACATACTGAGCTGTAAGTCAGAATCTATCTGTTGATTCTGGCTATGGTAGTGCAAAAAAGGCTACTTGAGGTTACATAATTGTAACTTCAAACTAAATATGATGACATATTTAAGTATTAGATAATAATTATGTTACAATTCATAATTATGACTATGTAGACTAACAGCATGCCATCCATTACATACCTCCCTCATGAGACTATCCAAGGTCTTATTACATGAGTACATAATTAAATAATGCCAGTAAGCATTGACAAAAATAATAAAAGAGTAATAGGGCAGGATAAAGCATCCTATCCAGGTAACAGCAGTGGAGTACTAAGAAGTACTCCTCATGCTGTGCATGTAGCATTGACAATCCTAGGAGCATGCTATTCTTGGCTGGTAAGGTGAGAGTAATTAGGTCTAGGGGACAAAAGCAAGCAGAGGCCATCTAAGAGGCCTCTATATCCATCCAATCTTGTGCAGACTCCTCCAAAAAAAATTATGTCAGCCTATGGAGCTGCTACAGTGCTGGCCATGGCAGTGTGGGCTAAGGCGGTAGTGGAATCTACCTCCTCAGCTGGGGATCTAGAAGCAGCAACATTGGCCGGCAACATTGGCCATGTCCTTGCTAGACTCCAGCTCATGGGGCAGGTCTGACATGATAGCTAGCCCATTATTATCATCAGATACAGTGCTGGAGGAGGGAGGCACTAGTAGTGCCTCTGTCTGCTCAGCAACAGCACTAGTTACTGAGATAGCAGAAGAAATTACTGATGTAGTCTAGACTATAATAGAAATGGGTCATGGTCACTACCAATTGAGGTGGTGCTCTTGCAGCTTCAATAGCTGCTGCTGGCCAGTTTTCCAGGTATATAAACTTGGCATTCTTGCCATAGCAAAGCCACTTATGGTCTGCAAGTAGCCAGAGGTCCTGAGCCTTAAGGATTTGGATGAAAATGTGAAAACACTCTCAGTCATCATGAATGGGTTCATACCATCCGCTATACCCTAGCAGGATTTCTGGAGGTCTGTATGCCTCTAGGTGTCAATGCCTGTCATTGTTAATGCTCAAAAAAAGGTTAGTATAGAGACTACTTCCAGACTAGTGATAGTCTGGATAGCATATACCTAAGGTATATGCATGGTCTATCTGTCAGGTTCTGCTGACCTGGGGGCCTTCCCTAGTAAGCAACGACCTTATGAGGCACAAGCAAGTGCTGAACTACATAAACACAGTGTCAAAGGCTTCAAGACAATTTCTGGGGCATGAGATGATGGTAGAGCAAGTTCTGGGGGTGGTGGGCTTACCCTGGGTTGAACAGTGGGCAAAGTGGTCAAGTCAACAGAGGAAATCCTGGAAACAAGACAGAAGCAAAATTAGTAAGGTGGAGTGCATGCCAGAGTAGTAGCTAAGGCAAGCATGGAAGAGACAGAAACAAGCACAGAGAGATCAGACAGAAAGTTAAGCAAACACAGATAGTTATTGGCAATATCAAGACTAAGGTACATGGGAGCTACCTATAGTTCTTATATACTACAGTGGGAGAGAGCACTGTCTATGAAGGATTCTGGGGAGGTCCAGGGATTGTATGTGTAGTGGTGGGGCAGAGGGTAGTCATATTGAGAAGATCACGCAGGTGGTCTGCAGGATAAACTGGGGTCCCAGTAGTGGCATGACAAGCCTAGGACAAGCAAAAAGAAAATTCATTCTGACACAAGAGTGAGACCTCAGCATAGCTTGCAGGGTGTTGAGAAAAACAGCATGGACACTCAAGATAATAGGGAGACCACTTGGTCCAGCAATGGTAGTGATAGCAGCAGTGAAAATGAGGACAAGGGAGAAGATGAGGATACAATGCTCGCAGAGACAGCCCACAGAGTACTACCAATTGCCCATCTAATTGTATATCTTGATCATTTATTAGCTTTTCTCCAGATTGTAAAACTCATCTTGAGGTGTTTTTTGAGCTCACTGTCAGCAACAATGATGGAGGATACTTAATCACTGTGAACAGTGGCAGGGACGCATTGCCAAGATGTTGTTAACATGCAAGTGATGGAGCGACCGCATGATGACAGCCTGGCATGGATCAATGATAGCTGTTTGTCAAGAGGAAAATGTTTTTGACAAACTATACAAATTTTCCGAGGTTTTATTTCCAAGTTTTGAGCTCACTGTAGTCAACAATGACCAAGAGGGGCAGGTGCAATGGGAAATGATGGGTGGGAGGGGCTGACCATCAGCGATCAAGCAAGAGTTCCGACCGCAACCATGTGATAGGTCTGGCAATGGCAGCTTAATACCTGGCGACCATGGCAGAAATAAGTTATGTCTATGAAATATTGTCTATTTATTGCTGGATGCATACCACTAATAATTTAATATCATATTAGAGGTGGACATAGGCACCAGCTATATCCACCTCTAATATGAGGGGTTATGTCGGTGCTACAGGTGAAAACAATGTTGATTTGTTGTATAGTCCTTATAAAGTCATCAAAAGCACACAAAATCAGTCTTTCATATCTATCTACCTATGGCCAACATCTTCGATATCCGCCTCAACCAGAGATCCTGGCGGAAATACGGGCCACATATAAACGGAATTAACAACTTCCAAAACTTGTCATCTGTCCCGCTAACCCTTTCATACTCATTCTGTCTCACCATTGTCAAATACTCAAAATGCTGTGGATAATATCCCGCCCACCCCCAGTCAATCATCCAAAGACGACCATCTTCATCTACAATAATATTTCGAAGGTTGATATCTTGATGCGTCAGCACCAGAGGTCCTGAATCGTCAAAACACTCGGTCCTGAAAGGGTCATCTTGTGAAATAGGTTCATAATGCACCGTCATCTTATGACGTTCGTTAAAGAAGGCTGAAAGTTCGCGATACGACCCAAACGGACCGCGCTCAGATCTGACCATGCCAAAGACAGGAGAATTACACTTCCGTGGTTTCGCACTTAGTGGACCTGGTGGCGTCGTGGTAGACGCCGTCAAGCGACGGAGTTGACGAATATAACGTCGCAACGTGAAAGCGATGCAGATCTTTCGCCAAGTGGAAAGCGTTGACCATACTTCAGCTAAGGTTGAACCTGGGATGAAATCCATGATGATCCAAACAGTTAAACTGCTTTCGACAACGCGGCGGACGCGTGGGACAGGGATAGTCGTCTGTGCAAACAATATATTGAGAACGTTTGCTTCTGTTGCATCACGGGTTGCGTGTCGGTCTTGGGAAGGCTTTGCGACGGTGTCGGCCGTCAATTTTAGAACATTGCTATCGGATTGTAATTCAGGAGCCTTCTTCCTGAGTTCAAGAATTTCCTCGTCACTCAGAGAGTCGACACTTGACGGCTGGGTGATACACTTGAGCACGGTCCAAAGTGGTGAATTATGTACTCACGGAAATGCTCTTCTGAGGTCTCCTGTCCGGCAACAGGTGAGTCAAGATGACGTCAAGGACATCTGCTATCATTCCCAAGGAGATGTAAAAAAACACTTTTACATCCATCACGGAGGAATGTGGCAAAATTGTCATCGATTTGCGGTAGAAATGAGTTTTTGGTTTTTGTGGGTCCGCCAGCAAAGCTTCGCAACACGTGATTCCAGGAAAATGCCGACTTTAACCTAACGTTATTTTGTTTTATTTTCTGTTCTGTGGGAGGCCGACGCCTTGGCGCCTCCCCACACTCGCTGAGATCAAACATGTTCACAGATTCTTCAAGGTAATCTTCCATTTGCAGAACCTCTACAAGACATCGTACCCATGCCCGCATCCGATTCCGGCCTGGTTATTTTCGAATTTCGTGAGTCCGTGCTTTTCAATTATGTCGTAAACTTGCTGAGTTGTCAAGCCATTCTTTACCGGAATTTCCCATGCTTTCAGATTGCGATCGACTTGGTCAGATATCCAGTAATGCTTGGACCGAAACCTGTCATGTGGTCAGGTTTCGATCAACAATACATAGCTGTGCGCCTTGCTGGATATTTATGACTCGATCTTCGACGGAATCCTTGTAAGTGTCGAAGATGGTGCTTCGCTTGACGTTTTCGGCAGTTCTATAGGCTCCAGGAGCCCTCCTGTGATGGGTATATGTTACTCTATGTAATGAAGATGGTCCGAGCCAATGTAAGCGGTTCACTGGTTCCTGGTAGCAATTCATATTGCGGAACGAGGGAGACGAGGAACGTTGCGATTACCACGCCACGGTCTTGGTATTCCCACTCGTCGGTTTGGATCGGTTTCGGTTTTCGTGACATCGATGCGATAATTGGGGTTGAACGAATCAAAAATTGGACATGCGATGTAGTACATATATAGGCGGTAGTTGCCGGGTGGCAGGTAAATGACTGACAAAATCCGGGGTTTTGTCGGATACTACAGAGACCATGATGTGTTTTTCAGGGATGGTGTTCAGAAGATTTGTGGGCCAATGTAGCGAGTCGACGATCCCCTACGCATGTAACCGCAACTTGAGTACCGGGGAGCAGCAGCTATCGGATGAAACGGATAGAAAGAAACTGAGTTGTTACGTGCGGAGACAGGCAGTGGCATGTACTCATGAGGTACATATATGCCTATTTTATTCATGAGATGACTGACATCCTAGGAGTGAATGGAAGGTTCTTTTGGCTGATCAACGGCGTTGAGAGGCCCACACTGCTGGCACCAGAATCTGTTTCCATCAGAAAAAGTGACAAAGAAGTGTGTCATGCCATTTCTTTGGCAACTTTTTGCCTTAGAAAAAGGCATTTTCCATTGTCTCAAACTTTTTTCCCTTGGAAATATGTACATTGGAAATGGCATGACACACTTCTTTGTCACTTTTTCTGATGGAAACAGATTCTGGTGCCAGCAGTGCCAATGGTGCATGATTGCCCGTGTGGGCTGGGTGGCTGCAAGGAACAGTTCGTGCTAGCTGAGCCACCTTACTGTGCCTACATCTAGCGGCCAAATCGGATGCCGCGGGCATAAAGAAGAAGAAAGACAAAATATAGGGGACAGGAAAAAGGCATTGAAATGTAGGTCTGAAAAAGGTAGGTCGCGATGTTTGGTGCGAACATCACGTCACAGTCACAGGTATCCTTGAATTCGAACTCTATACCTTTCCGCTCTTGGAATTAGATTACTTTTTACTTCTTGTTTCTTCCGCTCATCGTTACGTGTACGCATTACTCGTCACCTCTTCTTGCTCAGTCTTATGGCTGATGTGGAGGAGAGTTGGATCTTGTAGAGTCGATTTGGTAGTTGGTCATTCCTAGGATAGGAGTACAAATGGCCTGGCATTTCAGGAAACATAGTGCGTTTCTTGAGAAAAAGGTGTTAGAAATATGTTTTTCAATTTCTGACACTTTTCTCTTAAAAAAATATGCTAAATACTGTGTCAGAAAATTTCAGGAAATATGTCAAATATTCTTTTGATGTTTTTTTTTTTGGAGAATAATAAATTTTTCCACGTTTTATCCAAAGAAAAAATAATCAAAATAATTGAAATGTTCTTGATGATTTTCTTAAGAAACACATGATATGTTTCAGCATGTGTTTCTTACAAAACCTTTGTTGTGTTTGTGTGCTGTATCTTAAGGAACATGTGTCAGGATAACTTACAATACTTCTCAAGACACAAAGAAATACGCAACCAAAAAATGTAACAATTTTATACAGAAACAATGTACAGAAACACGTGTTGCATTGCTTAGCATGTGACTCTTAATTTGCTCATCAAGATGCTTAATGTGTAGTACTGAGTCAGTAACATAGGGTACAAAATAATTGGCTTTTCAAGAAAGAGAATAACAACAGCTTAAGTCAAGAAAAATGAGGATTAAATCAGCAGGACAGAAGATTGACTTACAAGAAAAATCACCACAATGAATCTGATCTGCAAGCCTCTTAAATTCAAGTTTGCTAGCTGTGGACAGTGCATGAAATGTTATACAGTTGTTAATGAGCAGATTAAAATTTCATGTAGCCAAAGCATTGCATAACTACTTGGAATGGTGTCATTGAGGGGAACTTGTCAAGAATGGTGCATGTCTGGTTGATGTTTAGTTGGTTAGACAGCATCATCAAGGAGGATTTGTCAACAATGGTGAGTTGTTGTGCCTAGTTTGTTGAAAGGAACTCATCAACAATAGTGCATGTCTGGTTGATGCTTACAGTGGCTGAAAAAACTGTCCCAATGTTTTATACTTTTTAAAAGATGACATTGGCATGAAGGATTGGAAGTATCTAAAATTTTGGTTAAATCATGTAAAATACTATGGCATTGCAGCTACAAATTGCATTTTAGCTTATGTAATTTAAATCAAAACTGATGGAGTGATGGCCATTTTAAAATATTCACTCATTGGGACAGTTTTTTGAGCATCTTCAACTTCGCAGATTTATCCCTATTATAGTCAGAAATAAAGAGTAAGTTGCATGTGAGAATATCAACAGAGTCATGTGACAACATTTGGATATATTTGGGAGTGGTTCAAGTTGGTTGAACCACATCTTGACCTTCAACCACCATCATGAAAGCTTCTCCTGCACAATGCTCTACTGTTGCTTCTCTCCTTGCTCAAGGGTATTCTCTGCATCAGATTCAGGCTAAAACTGGTCTAGGGAAGTCTACTATTGGGAGGATCAGTAGAGAGTTGGAGGTGGACAAGGAAAACCATTCTGGAGGCCATCCAGCTAAGCTTACTCCACATGATAAACAGGCTATTGTTT
>JAGGAT010000358.1:0-35681 GCA_017657195.1 Termitomyces sp. T70a
CCTTAGGGTACTTTCCATTACTATGAATAACCCCCCTAAAGTGCCATCAAGAAGCACGTACCGTCCTGCCCGGGGTGATCACTTCAGGTAAAATACAGTCGATTCTACTACAGACTGAGGGACAATTACTTACATTGTCTGTATCACTCCAGGTAGCCCCAGACTAGATTCCAACGCAAGATAGGCGCGTCATCATTGTCGTCACGATAACGTAAACATGCAGGTCGCCTGCAGGTACGATTATCTTACATACTTACTTGTCCATTATGCGTACTTACAAATCATTCTTGATCATTTAACCCCAGATCGTTTAACCCCAGTCCGTTGTACTACTTACACACGAATACATTCTATTTTGCGATATGCTGCGACAACTCTCTTTAGGGCCTGAGAAGGTAGTCGGCGCGGGAGAATCCTGAGTTCTGGAGCAACGAGTGCCCACTTGCATGGGCTGAGGGACTTCTCCATCTGTTTGGCCCAGATCAACACGATTGGTTAGGCAAAGTTGTCACTGCTTTCAGCTGTATTTGTTCACGCTCAGATTCCGCCGGCGTGCCGGAAATGATGGAGCATCGAATTTCGATCAAATTGCTTAAGAGTCATCTCTAGGCTCCTTGGATATCCTTATGGAGGAGAAAACTATTTGCGCGCTATAGTCGCTTCATCCGCAACTTATCACGACTTTTTGTCATGCGTCGATATATTTGATTCACTGTTTTACAAAGCTTTCTGGTATTCTCACGACATATGAACGCTTGACGACACCACATCAGTGTACACCCTGAGAAAGTAGCGCTGTGTGAAAACCAAGGTTTGATAATGTATACGCAGGCTATCAGATTCTTCCTTCCATCCGGGCTAGCCCAGGGGAAAAATGTGAACCTTCCTTTCTGTGGAACATTTATATCGATTGTACAACTAGCTGTGCTTTATGCATGACGACCAGCTGTCTATGTGTGTTACAATTATTCATGTGTGGTCAAATTGACTTGTGAAAACGAAGAACAGATAATCTTGTTGTCTGAGCGCTACTAAATGCCATGAAACTTGAAACTAACGAGCTCCCGAATCCACTCCGATTTGACGTATTTCTTCACGTATCATTGCCATCTGATGAGTAGGTCGATACTGTCACAGGGAGAAAACTAACAAGAGAATATTACCTCGATTTGTGTGTCCAACGATTGAATGTCCCTCATGAACGCGCGAGCATGAAAGATATGACCGGCAATGAAAAGGCGAAGTTCCTGCCACGCAGTTGATGCTTCGAGAGTTTTCCGCCGAAATTCAAGTATGAGAAGTCTCACGCTTGATGGACATATCAGTCGTAATCTCTTGGTCAATGAAAGCACCCGACACTCACTTTTTTAGTGTCAATCTTATCCTGTGGACATCACCCATATTGCAGGTGTGTTCGATATCATAGAATCGGCAAGAAACTTCACGGAAGCTATTCTCGACGCGTACAACTACGGCTTTTGGTCGAGCGTAGTCAACGAGTGCCCTCATGATGTACCATGCCATGAACATAGTGATTGCTAAGCCAACATTGTGCGGGGGTAATATTGCACTGAGGGTTGGCCACAGGACAGGCGATGCGAAGAGACGAGAAGACATTAGAGATATATTGAATGGTAATATCTCTAGACCTGCACTCGCACTATTTATTATACTCCCAGAATCTTCCTTAAAGCGGATGTGAGAATTTTTGGTTGAATGTCAAAAGAAGGCGGAACGCGATCATCTTGTATTCGGACTCCGCTAATTACAGACACAGACATCTGTCAATATGTAACAAGTTACTGGAGAGATGAGTTCCATGCTCGGATCCTTGATCCTTCAAGCCATATTCTGCTTTTAGCAAGCTCTACAGCCTCCTGTGTGTCTTTCTTATGTCTACGACGGCTTCTTCCAGCGATACCTCCGTGAGCAACCTGCCTATCGCTGAACCTCCCCGGCGTCACACCCGTTCTGGACTGGGCTCCCCCGCTGACTCCTCCAGACCTCCCGCCTCTGTGATGGGGCGAGGTTGAACTACGCGCAAACCTTCCACTCGCGTGCCGACCATTGAAAGTGGCCGAGAACGAGAGGAACTCATTTAAGGGGTAATGAGAATTTTGAACTGGTTCGATGGAATTAGTATGTGATCGCAGGTGGTCGAGGAATGTCAGCAAATTCCTCAAATGCGGTATGCAGCATTGGGAGAGAAAGTTGCTGGAGATGAGACAAGGGCGGCGAGCGTCGGGGAGACCGTGCCGACCTTTTGGCGGTACGGTGTTGAGCGGCCTTGGAAGGAGAAAGAGGGCGGGAGCCGGACGAAAAGGGAGCTCGGAGGGCGGGATTCTCTGAGGGGAAAAAGGTACCGCAAGAATACGTCGTCGCAATTCAGCAGAAGGTTCAGGTAAGGTAACTTCTGGATTTGGAACTCTGGCCGACGGATACGAAAACCCATCCTCCCCTTGCATCATAGGGTGGATGACGAGGCCACAGCCGCCCAGAGGGGAGTTCTCATAGTCCACGCCTATCTCCTCGTCAGAATACTCGACTTCTTCAGGGACGTCGGTAGCAGTAAACGTGCGAGAGAACTTGAATACACCGTGGCCAGGTTTCCCTTCAGACTTCGATGATAGCCCGGCAAAGTCCGCGATTTACATCGCCTAATCTTCGGCATTGTTAGCATCGCGATGATGGAGGATAAAACTCACATCAACGAAAATATCAGGCCAGTCATACTTAGAACGGATGGACGTTCGACGAAGACGAACACTGTACGGCAGTTCCCGAAAATGTCGGCGTATTGCTTGAAAACCATTCTCTTTCCACTTTTGAAAAGTACTGAGGGTACAGACCTGGAAAAGTCTATTTTGGCCTCAAGAAGCTGATGGCATATAAACTGGTGACAAGACTGTACATGTCTGGTTGAAACACAGAAGCGGGGCAAGACTAGTTTTCTTTTGTATCCTGCGTCTATAACTCCTTTGAAGATGATGATTTTACACCTCATCATGGTCCAAGGCATTTGAATCAGGGCCAGATTAGGACGAGAAAGTTGCTGAGTTGATGAAAGCTCCTCATACCGTGTTGAGTGGTCGGTGACGTCAAGGGCCCATTGTAGTGGGACAAAATACTGGAGCGTTGGTGCAACGTTGATGGTTTGTCAGGCGTGAGACTTGAGTATTCAGTCGGTCTGTGAGTCTGTGGGATCACAGATCCTGACTAAAATAACTCAGTGGAACCGGAGTAGACGGTTTCAGTGCCTTCCGCACCGATGAAATGCGAGCGCTTGGACTCGATGTTAAAGCCCGCGGTCATAAACATGGGCCTGATGAACCTCACTTTGCCTGTGAGGATCTGCCGAATCCTCCTGTGATTGCATAGAATCAGAGATCAGGTTCAAGGCTACCAGACGGAGAATGACAATCTGACATTCGCAAAATGGTCGCTGCTTCCTGCTCCCTGTTGGAGAAGAGATACATCAACAAACTGTTGCTGAAACGCATTGCATGGCTTTCACTTGTTAGCAGAGGAGTATGGAGCGGACTGGCTCGTATATGCCTGACTGGAAATATCCGGTTAGAAAGAATCGTAGAGACGCCTTATTGGTTTGAAACTCTTTCCTACAGAGTTCCTTCCTTCACAGACACAGGTGAGAACAAGTGAGTAGAACTTGAATAGAACGTACAGGTGATTGATGCGGCACACTTGGACTATACCCGTCCCTTTCATTAGATAGACCGAGGAACATGTAGCTCCTCGTGTAAACGCACGAGGGGTCTACCACGTGACCAGGCGGACCACTCCTGATCAGACCGCGTAATCACATCACCGACAACTTGTTCTGTGATTTCTCATCTTTTTCTTTTTCTCCTGTGAGTTTCGAGGACATAAACTCTTCGTACCGTCTACTATAAATCTCAAAAGCTTGGGATCCACTCATTACACAGAATGTCACACGAAACTGCTCCCGAGCTCCAGATAAACATCAAGGGCATGTTGATTTCTCCCCGGCATCCGCTCAAAATTTATTTGACTTCTTGACCCTTGTAGGACCAAGCGAGTTGAAGCTACAAATTACTACAACGGCCGATAAGAGTGTGCGCGAGCTCAAGGAAGCGATAGCTGCAAAGTCGGATGTGGAGGCCCCGAGACAACGCTTGATTTACTCTGGACGGGTGCTAAAGGTACATTTCTTGTCGTCTAGAAAAGGAATCTTTTCATACAACTGTAAACGGCCAGGATGATGACCCTCTCTCGACGTATAAGATTCAGTCAGGTCACACCATTCACATGGTCAAGGGTGCAGCGTCATCATCATCGTCCTCGTCCTCCGCAACGACCTCAACACCAGCCGGAGGTGCTACTGCACGACAACAACTACCTACGATGCAGACAGGCCAGCTTCCGAGCGATCCATTGACCCAGCTGAATTCGCATCGCGGGTGGGCTGCTATGGCGGGTGCCAACCCATTTTCTGACCTAGGACTGAACATCAACGATCCGAACATGGCGCGTCTTGATTTTTCCGGGTGCTTCATTCATTAAAGCTGATGGATGTATCTATCTGCAGTTACAAGGAATGGTAGACAATCCGACTTTCATGCAGCAGATGTCCAGCATGATGTCGAATCCAGAGGTTATCGAGCAGATAATAGCGAGCAACCCCCAGTTGGCGGCAGACCCTCAACAAGCGCGCACTATGTTTAACAGTCCGATCATGAGAGGCATTCTGTAAGTCATTTTCGTGACGATCTTTCTTTCCACCCCCTTATATGGCGTTCTCGCTCTCCATTGCCGAAGCTAACCTCCTCGCTACAGTTCAGATCCTCAGCAGCTCCGCCAACTTATTCAAATGTCTGCCACTATGCATTCCGGTGGAGCCCCCTGGGGCGGTGTCGGAGGCGGCGGCAGCGGTGGCTTTCCCGCACCTGGTGTACCCGGATCTGGTGGTGCGAACCCGACCACCACAAGCAACACGACCGGCGCTGGGACCAACACCGTTCAGCCACCCGCGTTCAATCCGCTCATGTGGGGACTTCCTGCGGCAGGTGCGGCTGGCGCTGGGGGCGCTGACGGAGTGCCAGGAGCGAATGTAAACCCGTGGGGGATGAATCCGGCCATGATGCAACAGTTTATGAGTGGGTACGGCGGGGCAGGAGCAGCCCCTGCCCAGCCGGCGGATAGCAGACCGCCTGAGGAGAGGTTCCAGGTTCAGCTTGGGGTGGGTCTTGATATTTTCTCCGGTTATTTTCTAAGATGATACTGATGGGTTGATACGATTATAGCAATTGAATGATATGGGATTCACGAATGCGACACAGAATATTCGGGCGCTGCTTGCGACGGGTGGAAATGTACATGCGGCGGTGGAATATATGCTTGGTGGGGGTGGTTTGTAGATTGGTTCCAAGCTAAGGATTACGAGAGAGAGACGGAATTTGAGATTCGTGGTATGATCATCTTGTTTTATGTCTTTTTTTTTCAAAAGAAGAAAATAACTTATCTCGATGAGTTTTGGCCCGATGAATTTTGGGAGTGTTTTTCTCGACTTGCGTTGGACTAGCTATGCTGCGATGTCACTGTATTGATGCCTTGTCGCATGACTAAATTTCCTTTCTAGCTAGTTACTGCATACAGTAAAGTAAGTTCGCGCCGGGAGCGCGGCCGTTGGAAAACAATGCTTTCCTGGGTCACATGACTGGAGGAGACCACCCACATTGACCGTCATGCCTCCACGAGCACCCTGGTCCACATCATGCATTTAACATTCATGTTTGGATGATTGGGTTACGCTAGCGTTCGTGATCCCACACACCTAATCATGATGGTATGATGGTTAATGCACGACAGACAGACAGACACTTTGCCTTTAGGCGTCACTGGAAATCTGGTCATCATAAGTGCACCCATCAACTATCGTGATAGGATGCTTGGGCTACACTCGACCTTGGGCCCATACACCGTTTGAAAGGCGGCGAGGGCCTTGAGCCGATGCCATCGTATCAGTCGCAGAAAATAAATCATGTTGGACTGATGCGTGAATCCTGTGTGAGTGAATGTAGTGTGTGTGCACCGAAATAGACGCTGATTATTGAATCTTTGCATGTCAACATTCCCTTTTCAGCATCTGAGAATCCGTACGTCTTACTGTAGGTAGGTGGTCCTGATTAGGCATCCACGTACGCAACTCGCTATTTCCCCATGCAGGTGAGGTGGAGCGGTTCTTCTCGAATGAAAGCGTTTTCACCGTACAGTTTCCCACGAACATGACCGCAACATTATCATCCTCTACACGAAGTAGCGCTTGAAATGGATAAAGCGGTGTGTTCCTGAAACCTGCCACTCGCCATCAAGTGGATCTTGAGATGAGATTGGTTTGGATGAGATCATTTCCACACTTGACAAGCTTGTCGCACACCGCCTGCAAATGATGGAGATGGATCGTCACCAAGGTCCTTATTATTCACAGGACTTTGATAACATTCGGAGAAGGTGCTTGATGTTGGTAAAGATAGGGCAAAACCAAGCGAGAAAACGAACCTAAGTCTTTGATAGAGTCTCCTAGTCTCGAATACGTAGAAAGATTACTGGTCACCACGGTAAAGATAGGACTTCATGCTGATTTGATGCGACTTAGCATCCGCCAACATTTCTAGGTTTCACCAAGGGCTTTCGCCGGCAATTCGCGAATGCTTCTGCCAATGCTGTCACGATACTAGTGAGCATCCCCTGATGATACATGTTTATCTGCTTGGAAAGCCTGGAGATCAGTGCCTTGACCTGGTGTCGGGTTATTCCTTGAAGTTTCTTCCTGTGCCAACCACACAGATATCATCATTGTTTGCCAACGATCGCAAGAGAAGTTGACGCTTGTGAGTTCCGTAGTCTTACTAGAGTATACCCTGAGCATGTACTTACTGTCCACGCTTGTAGAACCATTTGCTCCACCTTATTTGGCTGTTAATTGCTTCCGTTTGAATGGGAAATAGACATATGATCAATGTAACGGAATCGATTTCGGTGGGCCTGGATGAGAATATTTAGGCCAATATAAGCGCTATTGATGCCTTCGTCCGAACAAGGATATCGACAGCCATGTCCAGTTTCCAGAAAGGGCCTGTGCAGCGATGTCACAAGTGGAGCGGTGATATGGATCTCGTACAACGATAGGAATGCGTTGCAACCAAACAAACATATGCTGCCTTGGATAAAAATGGAATACAAACATGGAGATGGATCCGATACTTTCCCAGGCACACCTCGACTGGACATGGTAATCAGGCAATGTACACTTGTCGAACCTGACGAATAAGGCATTCTGTCAGGCAACAGAGTCATCAATGATACACTAGATCATGAGCGCCGTCCCGTCAAAGACACAGGGCAGACCTAAGACTTGTTGCGTAAGTAGAATTAGCCAGCAATCTCGAAACTGTGCTGTGACGCAGATATAATTCACGCGTCGATCGAAAGCATGAACACGTAGCAGGAAGTTGAGTCCACATTCAAAAGTTACTTAGACAGAGGGTCGCAGGAGCGTACAGAGCGTATTTAGCGCCTAAGCGAATATGTAGAGGAAAAACTAGTTTGTATATCATTGTTGTTTAGGACTGGAGCTTAAGTGACGCACGAGCTCCTGAAGATCAAGTTCGAGTAGCAGCTAGTCGGCCATGATAATGAGTCCTGAGTCCTGACGTTGGCGGAGTCATTCTGGACGATCGATTAAGGTCCATCGTCAAGACGAAGGTTCAAGCACTCAGAGGCAAAGCGTTAGAAAAGTCCAGGAAAGGGCGCTTGGGCGGAGCACGAGAAGAGGGTAAGGTATAATTCAGGAGTCTATAGTTCGATACATGGCCAACAGGAATTGACCGAGTTCTCCAGAAATTACGTCTCTCTGACCGCAGAAAAAGAAAGTCCACATAGGTAGTTTCACTTCGAGGCATGGTCTTCCGATACGTGACCATACAAGATAGAAATTGTCACAAGGTGACAGAGTGTCACTCATCAGTCTCCTGGATCTAGACTCTTTATTATCTTATCCGGTGCCTGCGGCCGCCCGACTTTCAAACTTTTCGCGTCAGTCCTCCTGTTGAAAAGACAGGTATGTGTGCCGCGATGCCAACGTGTAGCTGAGCGCTATCTTTAGGCTTACCTGTATCCGTTGCTAGGTTGTTGTCAGGAGATTGTGATCAAACAAGTTGGTTAGTATCTTGAATTCATCATTGCCTTCTTAACCCATACACCCTCTGCATCAGAACGAAACGGACTGTGCCTGTTGTCTTGTTCTTCACTGATTGTCATAGTGTACTCGCGGTATGCAGCGCGTCTGGTCGACGTATCTCGATAATAAATTTCTTCGGCCGGTGCGTCCCGCCATGGGAACATTTTTACATCGTGAACTGATCCAGAGCTCGCCATCTTCCCCTCTTCAGACTGACATGCCGTGAGTCCCTCCTAACCTCTAGCCTCAGCGGTCAGTGCTTACTATCATCTAGGTCACGACCGGCATCTGTTTCTTCCAACAACCACTCGGTCGACTCGCACGCAACTTCGACACGTCACATCTTGGGCGGTCCGGACTTTCGAAGTGCCCCGTTCGCTGGAAATTTAACGTCCAGTCACAGTGAAATCAACGATGCCAGCAGTGTTTCGTTAACAGTCAACTATATACCGTCAAAGTTCTCGGCTACGTTACTCACCCCTGGCGGCAGTGCGACTCGAAAGCGGAAAAATGGGAAAGGTATTGATCCTATTGTACCCAAACGTGGCGGAGGAGTAGAGGCGTTCAGGAGCGGCGAGGCTCGTATGAGCGCGCCGGGCGACGATGACTATGACAACGTATATTTGGAAAAGACGGACGGAAAAAAGTCACGCTTGCGGTGGAATCGATTCAAATGGATCCTGTTCTTTTCGAACATCCTGGTGAGTATATCTTTTCCCTCTTATCAACCGAATTATAATGGTTCCTCAGTTGACGTGTTATTCCCTCGTCGCTCTCGTCTTCTGCCTTCTCATCTGGTTTAACGTCTGGCACCATGCCGACATTATACGCGTAGGAAACCGCCCAGAGCTCATCCTTTCTACCATCGCCGCCTCAGCCGGTGTCTTCACCGCCATCATAGGCTGGGCCGGTATCCTCCTGAACAACCGATCCTTCCTCGCCATCTACACCTTCTTCCTCTGGATCGTCTTCGCCTTTCTTGTCACACCAGGATACGTGTGCTACAGGAGGCAAGCATTCAACCTTCAGGGCAAGATCAACGCCGAGTGGTCCCGCACACTCGGCGCCGAAGGCCGCGCACGCATACAGAACCAGCTCGACTGCTGCGGCTACTTCTCACCCTTCATCGAGGCGACCGTCACACAGACGTGTTATGCCCGGAGCGTCCTCCCCGGGTGCAAAAAACCGTACTTGGAGTTCCAGCGCGTCACACTCAAACGCTGGTTCGCAGTCTCATTCATCCTCGTCCCCTTCCAGCTCTTCGTCATGATCGCCGCGCTTCTTTGTTCGAACCACGTGACGTATAGATTCGGGAAGGGCATGATGCCGAAGCGGTACCGTCTGTCGCTTAGTAGTATGGCCGTCATCATGGATAAATATGCGAGTCAGCTGGCAGAGCGGTATGGCCCGGATGTGGCGGAGGATATTCTGAAAAGGTCGCGGTCGGATGCTCAGCTGAAAATGCAGGATATGCCTCAGTATCAGAGTCCTTCTGGACCACGCAAGTCCCATGCGAAGTATGAATCGTTGGGTGCGTCCTAGGTTGCTATGTTATTCGACTGGCGTGCGCACACCACCCTGGCTTTTATTTTTCGGCGGTTGTTATTTGCCTCAACAGGAAACCCACGGACTATATCCTCATCCGCTCAATCCTTTACTATAAGCACATCCGCTTCTGGAGATACCTAACGTTAACCGTATTTATTCCTCACTTACGACATCTGGGATCTATTGATGTATAATCTACATAAGCCCATACCCTTCCTCGCTTGTGTATTTTAGAGTGATTTGTCACTGCTCCATTGAATCCATAGTGGATATCATGACACAGTGTCGTTCCGCGGAAACCTCAACGCAAGAATCAGAAGCACAAAGAGTGTAGATGAGTAGCTAAGTCCTGCCAGACAAAAGCTGCATCTCTTCAGCTTTAGGAAAATAGGGTGTATCTTGGAGGAACCATGAATTCCACAGGCAAGGTATGTTTTCTTTCGTACATTCCATTTCCTTTATCTTGGCTGAATTAGGTTGTCGGTTCAGCTAGTCATGTTCGCTTTTGGTTCTCTCTACGCAGGTAACATCAGTATGGATGGCCCCGGAACTCTCCAATTCTGCTTTTCCAGAAGATTCCCTCGCCGTCAGTAGATTAAACATGTTTCTTCCTCACGAAACGTAAGTTCTTTTTCAATTTGTCTGCTAAGTATGCCAGAGCTCGGATACTCGCCCAGGAAATCCGTTCCAGGGAGGGGCTTACCTCTTCGACAGGAAATTCTTAGTGTTATCTTCTCCCACACCGTTTAATAGTTGCACATGGTTAGCCTTAGTTTGTAGCATAGTAACGTTTCTGAACGTTTTGGATCCAGTACCTTCCTTTCACTCTGAGACGGTTTGCTCTGCTTGGCCGTTTAGTCTAATTCTTGAACATAAGCGGGCTTTGACATAGCCTTGTGAGCGTCGGGTTCTTTGCCTTTTCCCTTTAGTCACCTTCTTTACTCGCCTTCATACACCATACCCCAATCCGCACGCTAAGATCGTTCGCGCGCGACGTTTGAAGATTTTGGTTTACGAGTGGATCATCCTTACAGTGATACCGCAGTTGAAAAAGCTATTAATGGTTTCCCAGACAGAGTGTGTATCACGGAGAAATTGCGTTTCCTGCCTCTGTGTAGAGCTCCGATCTTCACTTTGTAAGTTCTTTTGTGTTCTAAATATGAAAACCATGCGGCGACTATCGAAATAGTGTAGTCAACCTCATGACTCCAAGCCGTGGTTGTCTGAGAATCCATGGGAGATCATCACTCCCTTCATGTGTCCAAGGGCAAGAAATAATGTGCGTTAATTGGTGCGATTGAAATAAGACACCGCGTGTGGAATTACACAGTCAAGAAAACACCGTCATACAATTCAAATTCCACATCGCATCGCCCAACTAATTCGTGATCTCACGAGATACCTTATTACGATGACGATTTACGAGTGTCCAAGCAGTGCTTGCGCGACGTATGGCTCTTCTAGATACTTCATTTCCTCCTCGGTGAGCTTCATATTCGCTACGGCTGAGGAAGTGACATCAGCCAATTTTCGACGGAGATATAGTTTGAGAATGAGTGTATTGCAAGAGGTGAATGACACCTCGAGAACCACGAAACTCGGGCAAGAAAATTTGAGCATGAAGAGAAGCTAGCTCACCAATCAACTCCTCCAAATTCTTCATACTTGTCGTACCCACAATCGGGGCCGTCACACCCTCCTTCGAGAGCGACCACATCATCGCAACCTGGGCCATCGATAGACCTTTCTTGATAGCAAGGTCTTCAACGCTATTGAGGCGTTTGTGCACTGAATTACTGGAACAAAGAGATGAGAGTAGAGGGACGTACCGTTTGATGATTTCAGGTGTTCCCAATGCTTTATTATACTGACGAATGAACCTGTTACACAATCCAGGCTGAGCAAAGGATAAGTGGCTGAGCTTATAGGGCGGAAACATACCAATCCGTCTCACCACGCTTTGTCTGCTCCCTTGATGGACGCGTGAGGAGCCCACGGGCAAGTGGAGACCATGGGATTGATCCGACACCGAATAACTGGCCAAATTAATCAATATGGGTACAATGCATCGCCATACGTATGGGGATGACAGCATCAACACAGTACAGGACAAGGCAAAAGGAGAAAGAACAAAGAGAGGAAGAGGCAAAGCATACCTTGAGAGTGGGAAACATCTCGCGCTCTTCCTCACGGTAAAGAACACTGTGGTGGTTCTGCATCGAAATAAACGGAGTCAGGTTGTGTGTGATTGCATAATCTGAAAAGCTAGTTGGGGATTCAGCTCGCTCGAATGGAAGGCTGAGACATACTCTGCATTTGATGGACTTGGTTTTTTGGAGGATAAATAATCAGTCGAGAGGAAGGAAAGGGAAGAAGAGGCATACATTGATAAGCGTGGCATGAACTCATGCCAATATAGCGTACATATCCAGCTTTCACAACGTCGTGGAGGGCATGCATCTATTTTTTATTTCCCTCGCTCGTAAGAACAGAGGACACGAGAGACGATAACAACTCACAGTCTCCTCGATAGGCGTCTCGTAATCAAATCGATGGCCTAGATCACTAAACATCAAAATGCGCAAATAATATTCTATTCAAGCCGGATGTACACTGTAAAACGTCGATGTAGTCCACACCAAGGCGCGCGAGACTGGCTTTGACGGAATCGAAGATGTGCTAAATAAGGTACTTCAAGACTAGCAGGAAACAAGAACAAAAAGAAAGACCGAACCTTGCGACTCAGGCCATGCTGATTGACATAACCGACTTCGTCGGGTTTCTCGCCGGTAGCGAGGAGGTTCTTGCCATATTCACGCGTGACAGTGAAGTATACCTGTCCTCAATCGTCAGTCAAACGTTAACTTCAACAACATGATTGCGACTTTAGTAAGGATCACAATCTCTTCACGCGGAAGCTGTAACTGTTTGATGGCCTTTCCAATGATGATCTCTGAGAGGCCATTAGAGTATGCCTAGCCATTGAGAATGAGTGAGAACGACTCATTAGTTTGAACTGAAGTACGTACGTTGGCGGTGTCGAATGTCTGAATGCCTGCGTCATATCTAGTTCATGATGAAATAGATGAGTCCACTTGCTGGCTTGAAGGTTGAATGAGAGCGAATACGCACGCATACTTGATATGCTTTATTGCCTCTTCCTCACCAAGTACCCACTCCTGCCATTCCGAGGTGCCATACTGCATCGTTCCAAGAATGATCCTAGACACTTTGAGACCGGAGTTGCCTAAACGAACTACAACCCATATTTTATTATCTACAGGAATCAGCATTAACGACGCGCACCATAAGAGACCTTGGGTTTGGGTTTCTCAGCCATGGATGCGATATAGATAAAGTTGAACTTTGCGTGGGGAAGTGGGCGCTTGATGGAACGCTGAAGAGGTTTTTACAGTCAGCCATGAGCCGTGTCTTATAAAGATTAGAACGTTTCGTAAACGTACTGATTGGAGAAAGAAGTTGATAAGATCATTGATAAGATTGGTCACATTTTACTTCTCTCCATAATTACTTACCGATCTCTTCAGGCACAGTGATAAGTCAATTATAAACTGAACTATAATCACTTACCGGTTTCTTCAGCTAATACAAACAGTCTAGAAGTAAGAGATTTAACGTTGGTTACATCTGATCCGTGTATTTATACTCACCGAAAATAGCAACACGCAATCAAGGTGATACTGCTGCTGATACGGAGGATCAAAAGTTTACTCTGACTGTTACCGTGCACGCAGCAAAAGTTTGGCAGAAGTTTCTGGTTCTGGGATAAATTAACTTTACTCTGCATTCCGTCAAACACGGGGATCATATATAGGTAATAATTCCGAACGTTCTCCTGTTCATGATACGTGCTTGACCAGTCCTTCGTTCTTGTCTACTTCTTATCTCTACCCTCCCTCGCGCGGAAATGGCAACGTCGGTACTCGAGCAAATGGGTTTGTTGCCTTCCGATGTGGATTGACATCTGCGTTCGGATTCAGAGAAGGCGTAGGCCGTGGTTGGAACCGTGTGCGATTATAGATACACGGATGCGGACGTGGGAATGCCGGAGGAACTTGTACAG
Organism: Termitomyces sp. T70a; assembly: GCA_017657195.1. Classification (NCBI taxonomy): domain Eukaryota; kingdom Fungi; phylum Basidiomycota; class Agaricomycetes; order Agaricales; family Lyophyllaceae; genus Termitomyces; species Termitomyces sp. T70a. The sequence continues at coordinate 13,851 of JAGGAT010000358.1, forward strand.
CTCCATGAGGGGCAAAGGAAGAACCCGGAATACGAGACATTGGTTGGTGTGCAATGAGCGGAGGACTTTGCATTTGTGAAAACCCAAACGGGTCCTGCATTCTTATGTTTGGACCTGAGGTTCGACTTTGTAAGCTCGTGGGAGCAAGAAATCCAGAGAAATTCTGGCTTTGTACTTGAGTTTCGGTTGGCATGGTCAGATCATTGGCACTTGATTTTCTAGTCATTTTCTTTTTCCTGTGCTTCGTTCTCATGAATCTATCGAGTTCCTCGTCGCTGTCTGCCTCGCTGGAATCGCTTTCTGATTGGGCGGAGCGCGAGTCGGAGGGAGGGGGTGGTGATGATGGATCAACAGAACCTCGGTCTACATCTCGTTCTGGCTCGCTCATATTTTTCTGGTGTGTCTGCTGTGGAACATCGTCCCCCAAGTTTACAATACTTTGCTTCCTTGAAATCCGCCTCAGTGCCGCATTTGCCAAACGTCGTCTTCGTTCTTGAATTTCTTGTGTCCCTTCTCCAGAAACCTTTTTACCGGTGCCTGTTGAAGTCAAGGACGCTATCATTCAATATTTAAATCTACTTTCCTGAGTGAGATATTGCCGTACCTAATTCTCTGCCTTCGCCAATGAACGCACACGAAACAGATCCAGTACCATCTATCGCGCATGCCTCACTTCTCGTATCTGCGTTCCCACATTATTCCACGCTTTCGATCACAATGAACCCCACTTACCTTCCTCCCTCACACTTGTCGATGAATCATTATATGAATCCCTCGTATTTGCAACCCTCGAGTTGAACGAGCGCTCATTATGCGTGCTCCCAACATATGTGTGCACATTGCCTCTAATGACGGAGTAGGTCCCTCCATGTATGACGAAATTTGTGGCCTTGTAAAAGAGGCCTTTGATTTGGATGCCCGAGTCCGTCGCGGGTGAGACGTCGGTTTGTTGCTGAGCTCGATCTAGACTGGCAGACTCCTTTCTGTTTGTGTAGTGGACGTCGGAGGACATGGTGGTACACTGAGAGTAACAGAGGAGCTGTGCAAAGAAATAGACGCTGAGCGGTAGATGCTGTGGACGCCGCTTCTCACATGCTGTGTAAACCCCGCTGGTCAGTTATTAATGATGAGGCTGTACACATCATACTGACCTATGGAAATTTGCAAAATCCCCGGTGGGAAGCAGTTGGAGTACGTTGTTTTCTGATGCGAACGTTGTACGTATATATGAAATAGCGAGAGTCGGTGGTGTTTGGGTGGTGTGTACCCTAATCGTAATTGAGGTGCTGTTGATCAGACTTCTGTTACGCATGCTTTGCAAGGCTATGTAAATAAGTTGGAAAGATAGCCAACTCCATGTAGATTTTCCGAGGTCAAATGTTCAAGGCAACTTTTGTAATCTCCCTCTTTTGTTGACGCGAGGTGACGTTGTGCCGCAATGTGTCTTTTGTCGGAAAGGCTGAACTCAGGAACAATCAGGGCTGACGGCTTACGATCTATTGAATGGGCTCATAGAACCAAAGTGCAACAGGAATTGATCATAAAGTATGTGGAGGCAAGCCGAAACGTAAGCGCACCATCGATCCCAACATCATCTACCCTCCATATTTTCTCTTCCTTTGTGTCCTTATCTCACTGTCACCTTTATTCACCTGATTGGCCCCTGACACCATTGTCACGAATACGTATATATACGGACGCCCTGATAGCTGCACTCCCGAAATTAACTATTGAACTGAGGATGAGTTCGAACTCTAGATACGAACAGACACGCATTAACGTGCTCTACCTGATCGCTAGGTATAGACTTACCGATCTGTCAGCTCTTGAGTTCTGACACTACGCACTGTTTCTGCCCACTGAGTAATGATAGTTGCAGAGAGAGAGGATCTTAGCAAAATAGGCGATCTTTTCCATCAAAGGGTTCCATATCGGGGTCGAATCAGGACCCACGTGTTTTTTTCCAAGAAATTTAGATAGAAACTATAATTCAGACCTTTTTCTTTCTCAAATCGAGCTTTCCAGAGATTTCCACGAGTAAACTTGAGGCCATATGAAAATCTCTCTGAGGACTTCTACAACTCGATTCCTTTCCAAACATCCGTGACACTTATGCTCAATCGTCCTAGTTAATGCAATGACAGCTGCTGAGTGTCAAGTTTTAAAGAGTGTAGTACTTTGGGAAAGGGCTGATAAACTGCGAAGCCTTGGGCTGACATGCATAATTCATAGTTATAGTTTATGTTTGCAGAAAACATGACTGCCAAGCTACCATCTACTTCGGACCTACAGCTAAAAATGCTCCTGCCCGCTTCTTACGACTGACAAGTGTTCAAGGACACTTGGACAACTCGAAGATCGTTGTCATGGTCCCTATATCCCTTTAGGTCCGATCCTGTTTTGGAGCTGGCCCTACGAAATGGTTGACCTTTCCGTCATTTGCATTCACCGTCCTCGGCTTTCGCCTAAAGAACAAGAAAGACTATGGAACTCGGCGTTCGACTTCCGCTTACCTGAGTGATGAGGGTGCTGCGTCTCTATCCACAGAAAAAAGGATGGAAGGCTGCCATGGTACCCCTTCTTTATTCAACTCCGCTTCCATCTCGTACTCGTCAGGCTGGCTGATATCGCTGTCTCTTACATCTAACTAGAAATCGTTTGACATTCCACCCGTGAGCACGCAGATACAAATATGTGATATAATACTATTCTTACTTGTTTGTTACTCCGGTATGGTGTAACGGCTAACATTGCCGCCTTTCATTATCACGCTGAATACGCGGCAGCTCGGGGTTCGATTCCCCGTACCGGAATCGGCCAGGACCCAATCCTATTTTTTTTTTGTTATCTCCACCATGACTTTTTTTTCTTAGATAAATAAATTTTCGGCAAGTATCAGGTATGGTATAAAACGTCCGATGGGGCCGTCTACTATAGGGCATGTTTTTAAGAATAGCGCGGTAGCTCAAGTAGTTTGCATCAAGTTCACATCCAAGGATGCAGACAGTGCCCGGGGTTCTATCAGTGTCCAGAGATAGTAGCGATTGAAGATATTTATTTTTCATCGTGGAAGGTCGACATGCATGACAATTCTAGGATATCAATAACACTGTAATAACATGGCTCAAGCAATCCAAGTTGAATTGATTGAATAGATGCTGCGCTGCCGAAAATTTGCATGAGGATCGGAACAAGCCGCCTTCATGTGACGAGCCTCGATGACGCGTCACCTGCGTTCCTTCCTCCAGAATTCTCTAGTTGTTGTCATGATGCTATGAATATGCTTTATGCTTACACTTGACTCGACTGCTTTATGGTGTATCTCCTCTCCCATTCTGTGAGTGCCTACGAAACTGCCTGCAAAATTCTTCCTGGATTTCTACAATGGTATATCTTTCCGCTGATGTTTTGTCGTTGCCGCGAATTACTTTCAGTGAGCCGACGAATCCCGTTGTGCAATGCTGTTTCTCGACGCTGCTGGGACTCGTGGTTTGAAATTCATCTAGAACCAGTTTCACTTCGGGTTTACCTCCCCCATGAGGACATTACCCCTGTTTTTGGTACGCGTTTGACTCTTGTCCGTTGTAGATAAAGTATTTACCTATGGACATCTAACTTGAGAAGCTCAGGCAAGTCCCTAAAACCACACCGTCTACTTATGGTTCCTTTACAGCAGTGTAGACAGGTCAGTACCCTTAACATCATTGATCTTCTCTCTGTGTCAATCTTCTGTGGAGCTGGGTGAAATTTCTCCGTCATTTTGTGTAATTGGTCCGCACCGGAGGTGAAATTTATATCTCAGCTGTAATAGCTGATTTTGTACTGAAGGGGAGTTAATTATCTAGCACCAGAAGGGATAGTGAGTCGAGAGTTCGTGAAATTATAAAGCGGTGCCAAGTCGTCTTTGAATGAACTCGCTCCGCATCTTGTTCTTCCTTACCATTGCTGATTCTTCCCTTGTACACGTCTCGACCATTGTGACAAAAAGCCTTTGCTTCAGAAGCGACGAAGGGCGCCTTTTTTTGGGCGTTTCTGTTACCGCCAAATATGTACTTTCTCTCTGATCAAACGACGAAATGCTCTGTGACCTCGCGGGTGTTATATGATTACTGATTCCAACGAAGGCTAAATCGCGACTTCCTAACATTGAACACAGGTGGATTGACGTTGTAACATGGGGGCCTAGCTGGAGCCTTCGAGCGATGGAAACAGAGAAAACGATGATGCTGCAAGTTTTTGCTATAAGCGCTGCTCTGATTATGCTACACGCACGCTCTACGAGTCTGCTACATACGTATCTGGTAACTTGATTTACTGTGGACTTGTTCAAGACTTGTCGGCTATAGGGAAATCCTTTCCGGTAGTACTCTTATACTTCGCGCGGATGGCATCTGATATATGCTCATCCTTCGCCTGCTCAAAAGCAGATTCGTTGGATTGCTGACCTCCTCCCATACGCTGCTGGACGAAATCGACGCCTGGGGAAGATATAACATTAGCATATATTACTGGTTTGCCGTGAGGACCGTGCCTTTGTCGAGGAGATCTGCCGACTATCAGTCGATAAAATACGTTAAGAAAGCTCTCCGCTACGTACCTTCGTTCTTCTCACTGGACTGCCCACCACCCATAGAACTGTTGATCTTGTCCATCATGCCGCCGCTTCCACCGCCGCTGAGATTCTGCTCGTTGGTATCGGAGGATTTGTTAAAAGCTTTCTTCAAGGAGTCCATGATGGTTTGAATGCAAATTAGGCTGCGGATGAAACATTTATAGCCTGGTGTGGTGTATTATGTCAAGGTGAGACGGAAGTGAGACAACATCCATTCGTGGAATTACTACGTCACAGATGAGCAGTATTCCTCGTTTCCAAAATAACGACGACATTCCTACCGAGTTCAAAATCAGGGCCGGACAAGTTCAAGAGATATGGTGAGATGGCCGAGCGGTCTAAGGCGCCAGACTAAGGTGGTCCAATCTAATCTGGTCTCTTCGGGGGCGGGAGTTCGAATCTCCCTCTCATCATGCCAGGAAGCGAGGAGGGGAAATTTTTTACATAATCAGTTTTTAGTCCCCCTTCCCACACGCTTGTTCACCTACAGTAGAATGTCCCTCAACGCTCTCGTCCAACTCCAGGTCCGAGTCGTCTGAAACTTTGATATGACGACGTACTGTTTCATTTTGGGTATGGGACAAATTGGGACTTCTCAAGGAGTTCGAGGACATGGAATGGCTTTATGAGCTGCTGCATAAGTTTAGGAATGTGAGTTTATCGCTATATCCGTGAGCTGGATATCCGAATCTCGAAGTAGAGTTATTGCAGGGAACTCATGATATGTAGAGTTGGTTACATTGCACTGCTGAGGACCAGGTGGGAAGTTCGTTTTGGCTTTAGACGACCTGGTATTCATCATCATCAGGAACGTCAAAAATCATCAGTCTACTCCACCGGACCACGCATACGATGACGCAGGCATATCAAGACTCTTCGTATACGTTCGAGATCAATCCAAGGGGCCGATCTTGGAGCGTGTTACAATCGAGAAGATGAAGAAGGTTATTACATTTCCAACCTCAGTCCTTTCTTGAACACATTGCCAACCCAACTTTATCCTCTATCGTACACAATCGCTCGATTTTGTTCTATGCGCCGATGTTCGCAATCACTTCCCTCGGCTTCGCCCGTTCCTCCGTGTATTGACCATATTCACGAGTCACGAGGCGCTCACGTCCACGCGTGGAGACCTGAAGGTAGAAACTCAGGTTATCGACGACGAGGACGACAAGGACCCATGAATAAAACGTCGATATGGACAACTCTAGTGGACTTTTAGATAGCGATGAAGACGCTACCGGAAAGGAGCTTGTCAAAGACGAGGATATTCGGCGCACAGCCACGCTTGATGTAACAGTTGGTTTATGTGCAACGGTATTTGGAAACGCGAAGAATTCCCCTGCGGGATCGGGAACTTAGCGCCAGTGTTTCGTGGGCCTGACTTTCCAACGTGTCCTCGTCAATTTCGAGGGATTAAGAGCATCCAGTTCGAGTCTCTGTACGACGTTCAGACATGGTGTATCATTCTATACAATAGCCATTGGGCTACCCGGATTTGCGCATCAACTTGTTTATTGGATTATTACAGTATGTGTTTGCAACGGATCATTTGATGATTATATGATGGCGGTTACTATCTCTGCCTCAACACAGGTTATTCATTGTTGTTCTGGAATCAATCTTAATACTCCCGAGTATGACGTCAGCTTCCTAGGGTTGAGAAGCATCGAAAATTTCTTCGCTATGAAACTGCTTCTCTTTTCTGATAATCCAGGCGTTAGAAATCCGTATTCGGACCATTGCTCTGACTGTAGGTCCAAATAGTGCGTTTCTGAGCATAGTAAAATGAAAATTCACAGCTCTTCCGTCAACTACCCCAAGGTCTCTCAGCAAGTCCGAACCCGTCTTTAAAATACCGCGGTCTGACGATGCTGTACAACGCGCAAAGAAAGAACGGTCATATGACACCTCAATCCACTTTACTCGTGGCAGAGAAGCTCATAAGCGCCCAATTGGACGCTTACAGCTATCCGAGGTCCACGCACATAATGCAATCATCTTACAACAGTCACTTAACAAATGATGATCAGCCGATATCACTGTAAGCAGTCCTTGAGAATTTCTCTGTGTTCACCGCCCATATAACATGGCCTTCCAATGGCTTCCAGTCTCAGATAACACACGGCATCCCTACTTCGCCACCTGAATTCCTTCAGACTTAAGTACCGTTGGTACCGCTGAGTGGGACTCAGTGTTAACTCATACCTGACACGATCCACCATGGCTGGCCCCTTCGTCTATAGGCCTCCATGTACTGCAGTGTGTTATCCCCCGGGATTCTTATTTCCTTATTCAAGACAACACTACCATTACTCGAACCATCCTTTCAATCCCGACTTACGGCTTCCTGATTTCCCGCCTTCATACTCGGGTATAGGCCATCCCTTTGCGATACCGCTTCCCCCTGTTCCAAAACCAGGCCAATACGTACCTCTGATTTTCCAACCGGATGATAGAGGTAACCACAGGTGGGGGCCTACACCGGGACGGCGCAGTCGGTCAGTACCACCGGAGCACCAGGAACAACGGGTGCAAGATCCACCACGGCCCCATTCCAGAGCCAGAGACCGTCCTCCCGCTCCGGTTCAGCGACGTCAAGATCGTTTAGACAACCCCTGGAACGTTGAGCATAACCGGCTAGGCGATCAATGGTTGGAAGATCCGCTACGGTTTCCCAGGCAGCGACCGACTCATCCTTCTGCCTTCTTTTGCACAAATCCTTGGATCAACGCACAGAATCCTCGCGCTGACTTCATCTTCGACCTATCTTCGCCGGAGTACGCGCCGCGCGTGGACATGAACGGGCGGCGGGTCAGACTGGCAGAAGCAGAACTGATGCAGCCCGCGACGAATCCCCCCGTCACTCGCATGCGCATCCTCATCAAAGCGATTCCACAATGGCCATGCGATATAGTGCCTCATTCGACGCGTGTTCCTCGATTCAGAGGCATGATGCCTCCCATAACGCTCCAGGACGTGCTCTGGAGCTTGTATGAACATCTTCATCAGCCTATCTCCCTTGATGATTGGAACATGTTGGGGGAAAGTATGCAGCGGAAGGTGCAGAAGGCATTCATGAAGCGGTGCCTCAGGCACGTTGACTGGCGTGTGGAGAGGAGAAAGGGCGTTAAACGCGTGGATTTTTTGTTGAAAGAGACAAAGATGGTTGGTATGGGGTGGGATGGCTGCAGGAATTGGTTGACTCTACGTGCCTGATTTGTACCTTCGATAAGGACCATACTGTCGATTTTTTCCTTTAGGTGACACTGCCTGGACTTAGCGTATCTTGTACATCAATGATGACGATTCGCACGATTCAATGCAAAGTTTACCCTCTTTCGTCAAAGGGACTTTTGTATAGGAAAGCGTTCCAAACTGACGCAGAAGTGGGAGCTTGCCTGCCTATTCCTCGCCCATTACCGTATGTTCCCACGCTTTTCTTGCTCTTCTGCCCACCATCAGTAAATCCTTCAGAAAGTACAGGGACGTTTGTCACAGGGAGTCTCTCTCTTAAACGACAAAAAAGTGCATTAGAGGTCAAGATATCAAAGATATAGAAGCCAGCGCCAAGTGTAAGTTGGTTGATAGTGATAAGGTAAGGTCTGAGTGCGACGGTATACTAGATTACGATCGACACCTACCACTGCAATTATAGAGGAGAAAGTCCAGTTAAAGTACCTCAATAAAGAGAAAGCGAGGGAATCCTTATCAATCATACGGTAGATGCTGCTCTTACTGGCGAACGCCCTCCTTGGCTGTGTTGTCTCGAAATGGGTGATAATGCCTGTTTCCATCTTTTCGCGCTTACTGGATTCAGGGCCGGGTTCCCATGTTCTGACATGTAAGTTGATTGTCAATGTCATTCACATCGACTACCAATGAGACCTGATCACAGCTCAGGCAGAAATAGCACGGAAAGAAATATACATGCCGCTTTTTGAGGATGCTGATGTTCGCTCAGCCCGATGGAAGTTGGCGTCATGTCTTGAGCATTGTGTCGTTTACGGACGTTCAGCCTGCAACCATCAAAACTTGATTATTTGTAGCGATCGAACAAATTGAAGGCCATACGTCATGAAGAACGTGCTAGAGTAGACTGGTTCCGTTCCTAGGTCAGTATTCACATTGGTGGTGAGATGCGAACTCAAACGTTTTTGCCAAGATCATGTAGACGGAAAATCAAATCTCTGCAGCGATGATCCGACGAATGAGGAGCATAGTTGAAGGATCGGCGTACCTGTATCTCTGATAGCGTGGAACTTGCAGAAAAGCGATTCAAGATTCTGTGAGTGACAAATTAAGGAGCTTACCGTAATTACGACAGAAACAGAAGCAATATTGGGAGAGAGTAACGACACGGAACAGGACACAACTTTAATTAAGCCTGTCTTGTTATAAGCCCAGTTTCTACGAAAAGAGGAAATTAACGATCGGCGAGAGCCCCCGACATAAAACTGCACGCACGTATCGTTCACACCATCAATTGATTAATGAGAACAACGAACCTATCAGATGATCAGGTAGGAGAAGCGAATGTAAGCTTGCTAGAGACAACTTACGACAGTTTCACATTTCTTCTCCACAGCTCCACTTCCCGCTGCGCAATTACTGCTGCGACACATTCGACACGTGACCGCCGCCTCAAAAGAATTTCGATCTCACCTTCGTTTACTTGTCCTAACTACGAGTAAACGAAGGTGAGTCTTTAGAATAATTATTTTATTTCAACTGGTCCTAACTACGAGTAAACGAAGTTGGTTTTATCCTGTCTGTTAGGGCGCAGTGAGGCTGGTTGACGACAGCCTTTCAGCGAACACTATCAACAGAGCTTACCTTTGCGAAGAGGATCCGAGCGCTCGCTGCTTGATGAAGTAGCAGAGTGATAGCGCAATCAAAACATCGAGAAAGGCACCAATGTTCACAGACAGCGTGATGAGCCAGTGGAACCTATCTGTAAGAGCGAAAGTGTTTAATTTCTGATATGAGATGCTAAGGTAACTAACTGTCAATGCGCTACCGACCCAAAACGAACGAGTTAAAGAACAGAACAAAAGAAACATCTGACGTAAGTCTGTAAATGCGGATAGCAAAGAAAGTCTGCCACTCATCAGTCGCAAAGCTTGCTCAAAACCCAAACCCCCCAGAAAAATCTATATTACCCGAGACAGCGTCGTATAAAGACTAATAAGAGTGTAATAATTGGGTTGAACGTTATCCTCTTTAACTAATGTCGCTGTCGTGTAGTAGATTACTTGTACAATAGTGATCGTATGCGCAATCTCCAGAAGTCTGATAGTTGTCATGTCGGCTCACGATGGCAGCAATACTCTAAAACCACATCACAAAAAATGCCTACAGACGAGTAGTGCTTTTGTTCAGAATCGATTGCGCATCACATTAGACACTACTCACCAAGATCTTTAGAAAAAGGTGGTCGTCATAGGTTCTCCAGTCAAGTCCACACCTGGTGCATCAAGAGACCAAATGGTATCAGTCTTATGGCCAGCGCTATCTCCATTCCAAGATTAACACGCGCACGAGCATCGAAGTAACTCACAGTGAGAGGAAAGATTTACGATGATCGTCTCCTTTTACCAGCCAGCAGAAGATAGACTGCGAGAATGGAAGATAAGAAGGAGGAAGACTGATCGACGTGGAAATACCTGAGTTATGTGGCTCTAATAGTTTTGTCGAAACGTGGGAGAATCACTAAAGTTTGAAAGCTGATCAACGTCTTTATCTCCGCCAGATAACAGGAATATGAGGCAGATGTTCTTCAGACAATATTACTTATGAAATTGAAGACAAGAAATAAACGATGGCTGACCAAGAATCCATGCAGACATAGTGCCTTAAATTTATCTTTGTTTCCTCAGGCTTTACGAGAAGGGTGGTTGGTCCGTGTACGCAATAAGAGAGAAGTTGTGCCACATCATCACGATGAACAAGCCATCTACTGGTTGCCGAACGTAAGATTGTGCCGCGAGAGCCAAGACGTGATACAATATGATCAATGCAAGCAGAAGATCTGATTCTGAGAAGTTGAGTCTATTCTCAGTTGTAAGTATAATCTCCTGATCAACATCGCGGGAGATAGCATTCGAAGGAGTCACGTCAGTAGTGCACTGATTTCTGAAGCCTATGCCGCATGCTTATGACGATTATTTACCTTTAAGTTTTGCGGATCTATGTAGTTCTTTCTCGGCCGAAATGGATTATCCGCCTGATCCATAGAATATGTCGCTGGAAGAACTGCAATCTGGACTGAGATAACGCTTGTCGAGCAGTCGCAGTTCTCACATTACAAGTTCCTATGTTGCATCCTCGTAGTGGTGTGAGAGCGTTAGGTTATCCTATGATCGTTGTCATCGGCCCTTCTTTTTTTTTGGTCCTCTACCCTGGTCTCGATCGGAAGTTCCAGGTGATATTCAGTTGACCCTACAAAGTAAGGATTACAGAGACTATTTCTCCAATTGAGATGATGTACTATTCTGCGGTTTTAATGAACTTGAATTTTACCCTGCTTCAGATGCTTGTTGTCCTTGATGTTTCAGTCACTTTGAGCTGAAGACGTGACTCTTCAACCACATGATCAGCACGTGTGATGATCTTCCAAGTCTCTCCCATCTGCTGCTTCTGCATCCATCGGGCATCTTGACTATCGTCACGGTGAATGCATGCTACCAATATTGCACGCTCTGCAGCCTGCGGATGTCGTCAGGAGACGATGGCTGCGATAATCGGATATGATTACGGCGCCAATTTGAAGATTAGGTCTCAAGCGATTTAGCCGTCTATTCTGAGTTACTCCCGTCCTGGAAGCACAATCAAAATTTCATTTTGATTGTTCGCTGCTTCTATCACTTCTTTTTCCGTAATACCAATGTGTCACCAGTCTTTTGCTGACGCTATAAAGGCAAGCTTCTGGCTAGTCCTCCGATATGGCCCTTCCATACATTCTCGAGGATCGCACTGGGACTCTCACGACAACTGATTTTGATGACCTCTATGACCGGATATTCTTCCACATTGCACGAGATTCAGATGGCACGACCACGAAGATATACATCATGGGCGTCCGGGGTTCGCCTCATCGGGATTCCTTACCCTTCCATTCCAAGCCTGTCGTGGCTCTCGAATTTGCGGCTAACGAGAGTCTCGGAGCTATCTTCTTCATGAGAAACTCAGAAATCGTGTCAATACCCATGCAGAATTATCTCAGAAGAGTTGGCCTGTTCGGAAGGTCGGATGACGTCGCTCGTTCCCACCGACTATTTAATGCAGCTCTTATAGTTCTTTGCACCGCAAATTCACCGCATTTGACGGAAATGAATACTGCTGGGAGTATCGCGTAATCGATGGCCAAGAATGGTCTGTGCGTAGATCCATCTTCCTGTGTGATGCAGAATTGTGATGGCATTCGTCGGTTTATCCAGTGTACAACCGCGGGCGATCAGCTTGTTGCCCACTACGACGTCAGACCGCAGTACGATCCAAGTGTCTCGGGTAATTATCTCACAATATATGAGGATTTTTTCCCTCTGACGCTAGGTGCCTATTTCAACCTTGATACAAATGAAGTATAAATTGACAATTCGTCGCGTGTAGAGTTGCTTGCATCTCTGATGATAATGAGGCACATTGCCCAGCACAATCTCTAAAACGGACTGCTGTCTACTAACCGTGTACACTGTCCTGTATCAAGTATAAATATATGGAGATTTTTTCCCCATTCACGGCCGGCCATCAATGTGCAGCATCAGCGCAACTTCGAGGGAGAACCGGGAATCTTTAATCTCTAGCAGAACTTTCCAGTCCGCTGGTTCTCAACCGAGGAAATGTTTCGCCGCAGTCACGGACAAGTGGAGGAGCGATTCTTGTCAGATGTTTGTCTGGTCGAATCTCCGTTCCAGGGCGGCGTTTACTTTAAGCTACGACAAGGGTGACACAAACACGTTACAGGTCGTCTTCAACGTTCAAGGCTGCAACTTGAAGATCCACGCTCCATCTATGGTACGTGGAGTCGTGGAAGCTGAGGTGTTTTTGCCACTGCTTCCTTTGATTTCTCAGCTTCGAGCAACCCTTACAGTCAGAAAGCGTGTTTTACCCAAGCTTTGGTTACCCTTGATCTTCAGGCAAATTGACATCCTTCTCCAACGGCGTTATATACTACCGGCTGCAGTCATTGTCTCATTGGGGGTGCTTTTTGTTTTATCATATAGATCATTCGAAGGGCCGTTTCAGATGTCTATTCTAGTTTATCGCCCGCATCAATTCTGTGACTTTTACAAGCCTCGCGCTTATATTCGAGGCTGCTTTCCTGTCGGAGATGTTCAAATATGGTTATCCAAGATCATATTGGTCTGTCCTTATCGAGGAGCTGAATGACGTATTCGAGCTTCGATCCCGCATTTCGGTTGACGGCGTTCTTGAGCTCATGCAGAAGCCACAAGCGCAACGGAGGTCTGCGGAAGAACTCTCGTTACGTCGACCTTTGTGACAGTTTTCAAGGAAGAGAACGACATTCGTACATGTGATATCTTGGTGGCACCATTATGCGCCAACTTTTGCTTTACAATGAGTCCCATTTCGAGGCCCAGGTTTTGGCTTTTGACCTCAGCTTAATGTAATCGCGAGGCCACCTTGACAGAAATCCTGTCTCCAACGATGTGATCGCGTTCTCAGTGTCTACTATCAATTCAATCCTTTACCGATTTAGAATACTGCGGGTACAAATGGTAATTCGCCGTGCAGCTGAAAATAGATCTGCCCCATGAACTCTATGTCACGCAAACATTTAGTCACTCTACCGGAAGCAGTTCTAGATCCAGGGACAGAATTGATGGTTCGCGGAAAACTCTTACAACCCTTTCAAAGTGCGATTTATTGAGCCGACTCTTCCATTGCAGTAACACTGGTCTGTGCGATGCCAACAAACACTACCCCAGCTCTTACTCAAGAGATGCCTGAGGTCTCTACACAGGCTCGGTCTGTTTCCAGTGGGCCGGTGCGTTCAATCGAGCTTGTTCAGCTGCGTGTGCAGCACTTGTATCCCCATCAGTTGCGCGACGAGGTGAGTGTCTATGCTTTCATGAATATCTCGCCTGACGCGTCTTGCCAGCAGCATGCGAACGTCGATGCTTTTCGAAACCTAAATGTAATAATTCATGACATCCTTAACGCAGGAAATGAGGCGGATAATGGACACACTGATCATGGAGAGGGACAAGACATCGCGGCATCTAACGAAGCTTCCGTTGTTGCAGTTCAGCCTCTTGCCGAACCAACTATGGAATTGACCGGTGGCCAAAATGAAGCTATCGGTGCCGATGAGGCGGTTTTTGAACGTTGGTTCGATTGCATTTTTTCCACCATGTGGGCTTTCTTCAATCCATTCTTAAACAATTGACATAGCTAGGTGTGTCATTCAATCGTTGTATACATATCTTGTTAGGAAATTCGGTCATCGATGACAACCTCGTCTCACACAAGATCGGATACCTTCTACCAATATATTTTGATGTTCCAAACCATCTAGTCCAAGCCACGATATATGTACAGTTACTTACTATAATCTGTACATCACTCACCACTTACATACTCCGAAGACAATACATCTTGTTATGCATTAATGTACAAACGTAAATAACCCCTCACCAATAAACAGGAACTTTGTCTCACAATGCACCATAACATCTGAAGCATTCCACATTCGACATAACGTTCGCCCGCCGTGACAAAATATGAAGAGGTTCCAACAGTTTTCCTCCCAACGAGGACTTGAAACAACAAGAAATGGTAGGTTGATGATGTTCGAGTAAGACGTTGGTTAGTCAGAACACACCTCGTCAACAGGAACAGGCAAACAAGAGCGCCGATGTATGGACCGGAAGACATTGATGGTCAGGATGCCATCACTCGAGTTTCGGTCCGCTGTGGGCAAAGGTTGCCTGCATAATGGTCAGAAGAGACTCCATAGCATCCGAGACCGAATATTTTACGATTGATTGGGATATCCCAAAAGATCGTTGGCTGGCTTTGGAAGCACGAATTGAAAGATAAGCGACATCAACAAATAAAAGATCGGCTTACCGAGAAGAAAGAAAGGCCAAGTGATGGGCACGGTCACGGATTGAGGACCCATAAGCTCCCACCATTATAGCGCGTCATCCGTACGATATCGAACGTCCCACAAAAATGACCTTTTAACCACAGGCAGCATCTACCTCGCGCAGTACGAAAGTAAAAGCATGAACGGAGGAGAGCGCTTGTCGAGAGGTCAATAAGACTGCAGTATCCTCGAATGAAAATAGATCCAAGGTCAGAGTAGAGCATGTTGAATCTACGGAAACGGGAAAAGTCGCCGACGCACGATATGAATATAGATTTTTGACAGAAATCAAAAGATAACGCGTTGAAGACCTCAATAGTCAAGAGGTGCAAATCATCTTCCAGATCGATACAGGGAGCCAAAATCTGCGCTGAAATGCCAAGACTTGTGACCAATAAAGTCGTTTATTCGTGGTGCGAATGTATGACTGAGATGGTGATAATTTGGAAAAAAATAGGATTTGTGTTGCGATAGACTTACCGATATAGGGAGATACAAAAGAACGTCTGGAACAAAACATCAACCTGGGAAGAAAGACAAGAAATGAGGGTGATTGAGAAGTGTTCGAGATCATCGAATTGAAAGGTACAATTCAATTATTCAATGTTTTGGAGGCAAAGTGTGGGTTCGAAAGGTTTTCTCACGCTCAAGCTTGAAGTTTGGCGTAGTACTAGTGTTGGCTTTGGATTTTCGGGTATCATTGTGGAAAACGGGAACACAAGAGATGCAGGATTGTAGGGGCGTCATTCAGCGGTAAGGTCACTGTCAAAGGTAAGTTTGAAACTGGATTATCGTGTCATTAATACATCTTCGAAGAACGAGTGTACAGTTCTGAGTCAGTACATCAGGCGATGTGACGTGATACCGTCATACCGTGACCTCTGGACCACGATTATCGATTCTGTCGAGATCTGTCCGTCGCACTCTATCTCACCGGTACGACTTCAAGTTCTAATAACATTGAACTTTTCTTACATGATTGGTGCCCTAGTTACCTCGATGTTGATATCCAACTGGACTCGGGACACATCACGATTGATTGTTACGGTGGATGTACGTCTCCTATGACTCCAGAAAGGAGTTGTGGTGTGTGACTACGAGGAGAGCAATGCATTTGGTAACCTAGCCTTCGGCTTTCTTCATGCAAAACCCTCTACTCGGACTACGGTCGTATAAAAAGACGTCAATCTATCTCTCGTCTCCCGGAGGAAATAGCTCAGGCGTGAAAAGTTCATATTGTGGCCGCGGATAGGACTTTGTGCCTTACTTGACAACGGTCGGGATTTTGTGATTAAAATGCACAGGGTAAGTTATAATCCATATGGATAAACATTTCAACTGATGGGAACAAGCCTAGATACCCTTATTTCACCGTAGAAGGAAGATTTCTGAACCTCTGCGTTCTCTTCGTTGTTCGCGTCAGATTTTGACGCAGCCGTTTCTTCAGCTGTGCGAGACGGTTTTCAACCACGCCGAGAAACGATAGGGCTGAGGGAAACTTACCTTCTATGATCGCGTGATGCTTCTTGAAGCTCTCCTTGAGGTATAAGTCGAGGACCGTGAAGATATGTTTATCCAGCTCTTCAGAAAATTTATCTATCTCGATGTTGAGGTTGAATAGGTCCAGCCAGAGACCGTTTGTCAAGCAGAAGAAATCTCCTTTGTCCTTGACAAGTGGGAGTACTTGCTCTCGTTTTTCTGAGATTCTATCTGAGAATCTAGACCGTTTGCCGAGTAAGTCACCCAAGGATACCTGATGTTTGTTCGTTTTACTTACGAGCTGATCTTGTTGCCAATGCTTTTTGTACGATCAAAGTCTAGATTGTCCGCATTGTACTCCTCGTATTTTGATACAATGGTCTTCATATTCTCCTCAAGTCTCTGCAGTTGTGTGGTTGTACGGTATTCTTTCCTGTGCACTACGAGGAAGACGGGGAAGAAAATGATTCGGAGAGCGACCACAATTCGCGAGACCATCGTTGGTATATTGGGGGTGATTTAATGGTAATTCTGTGTGAACGTGTCTGAATCCTCCCTTTTAAACCTGATTCATTATGCTAATTGTTCTTGATCTTTGTCGTCTTAGAATGAAAAGTCCACTACACGTAACAATAGAAAAGCGCACGGACCCACAAAAGGGTCATTAATACCCATGTCCTTGACACATGTTGATCCAGATACAAGAAAAACTCTCATTGTCTAAGTAAATTTGTTCGACAGGTGACACATAGACCAGTGTACGACTTGAGCAAAAGCGATATCCCAAGAAAGAAATAAGGAGTAGTGTTTCCCTCTCAATTGTTTCATGAATTGTTTCAACTAATGATCAGTAGTTGTCAAACAAGAGGCATGACATTGATTGATATACAGATAACTGACATCGTTTCATGATCGAGTGCACGTGTATCAAGCTAAACGCAAAGACAGATTTGGATCCGATAATGAAGCGGCAGTGCTACTTCGTTGCTACATATGAATCAGCAGCGCCAAGTTCGAGCACCTCATTTGTATCCCAGCGACCCGCGTGAATGCGTTCATCGACCTGGCAAGGGTGATTTACAGCGCGGATCGTCAGAAAATGGGAATGGCTCACTTTGCAAGGTTTCTTCCTCTACCAAAATCTCTTCCGCACTAAGCTCCGAGCTCATCGTTGACGATTCTGCTACTTTGTTCTTGATCCGGTTACTCATCACTGAGGGAACGATGCTCTGGTGTAGTTTATGCTGCGGGCAAGACGGCCTACATCTAGCACAGTGGCGAGAATATGGTAGTCAGTTTGTAGTCAATGCACGTCGTAGAATAATCTCTTTTCGCAATCTAGGAACTTGGGCATGGTGAAGCTGGCTTGGTTATGTATCCTTGTATCCCTCAAGAAGAGCTTCCTCAGTCAAGCCGAGGCTAGGACAGAGGTTGGTTGAGCGATGAAGAATCTAGAATTAGTCTGGAAGCTTCTTACACCTCAATTCGTCGTCGCATGTCCGGATCGACCCGCACATCATTGTAGTAATTGTCCAATAGGAAGAAAACTCCGCTTGTAACTCTGGAACAAAGTACCTTGCGAGACGTTGGTTAATTATGAGAGATTTGGTGACGATCATGGTTGGTATGTATACCTGATGTGATTTGTTGAGGTAACTTGAAAACTGCGTGATAAAGGCCCTCACTATAAGGGACACACCGGTTGACAGTTTGTGGGTCCATGAACGAGAAGCCAGATAGTATTGTTTTTGCCAAGGGCGTTTGGCAACGAGTGTAATTGTGACCTCGATATAAGAGCGCTGAAAACGTGTTGTGGTAGGTCCGAAAGAGAAGGCACGAGTCCGAAATCGGCAAGGTTGGACGCCTCCTACATTCTGACTGAAAACATCACATGCCTCAACTGATTCGGCAGCAACATTGTATGCGTGTCCGAGGCAGGTCACAATGAACGCCCATCATATTTGACCCGAATAGGCATGTTGAAACGCCTCGACGCAACTGATAAGAGTCAATGTGATGTACGTCGTACGTATTCAGGCGCGAGGCAAGAGACGCAAGACAATACTACAATGACTTCACATTAGAATAGCTACACGTTTTTACAATAAAACTCGCGTGCAGATAGAAAGAAGCCTGATGGTAGACCACATGGAGAAGAAATGCTCGATATGCTGGCTTTGCGAGGAGCCTAAGATCCGAGAGCGGGTGACCAGTGAAAATTCTTGCCGCGGGAGTACAACGAGTTCAAAAGGGGAGGGAACGGCAAGGCACGGCGGCTGATTGAGGCGGCTGACATAAGCATCTGTGATGAATTTTCAGAAGGCCGGCTGGTTGTTGACCACAACAATCTCCAACTTGTATCTCAGCCTCCGCCACTCTTTGCGCGGTTCCACGCTCCTTACCTGTCTTGCGCCACACTTGTCCAGGAAATGGATCCAAATACTTCCAGTTGTGAGTAATATCATCGCCGTCCAACTTGCAAGTTTTGATCTTTTCTTGTTCTAAAGCATCTCTGATATCGTACGTTCTTTTCCATTCAACGGATGTCTCGAGCTCAACCTACCCGTCTTCTAGCTCTTCAACCTCACTGTCGAGCTCATCGTCGACCTCGGCAGCGGCGATACCCACTTTGAGCACCACGACGACGACCACTCCAGCGATACCAACAGCGATCACCAGCTCTGACCTGTCGTCTACGGCAACGACTGCAACGACTGCAACGACAACGGACTTGACTGACACCACTGCCTCGAGCTTAACCACTACTGACACAACGTCGAGCACACCCACCATCAGCACAACTTCCATAACCTCGCCGACTTTAATAACTCCCACGACCACCTCCCTATCGACCACCACTTCGGTCACTACTGGAGGTCCAGCCACCGTCACCGCGACTTCTGTTGATATTACCACCATTTCTTCTTCCTCGCAGACCCCGAGGAGGACTGCTGCTCCATCTTCATCAAATGAGTGCGTTCTCCCTGCTTCTCCATCGTTTGCACTTGGGGTATCACTGACAACGTACTTTTTAGATTCTTTGAAAACAAAGGCGCCGTTGCAGGTGTATTTACCGTTGTAGGTCTCGTCATTGCAGCTCTGATTATCATCCTCGTCGTAACCCTCATCCGCCGCCGCCGCGCCAAGCAATTCGACCGTGAAATTGAAGCTGCTGCGGCAGAAGCAGCTGCAGCACCAGCACCCCATTTCCTTGACGACGACGACGACGACGACCCATACCGACGTCCCGCAGACCAACCTACAGCGTACAACCCACAGTACTCCGACATCTCCTCGCACGGAACATACTCCCAGCCAGCTCTCGGTTCTCAAGAGATGTATGGCATGCGTGACCTTGGTTCTGCGCCTGGAGAACTTTACAACAATCCGTACGCTTCTGGTGGTGCGGCGGGCGCTGCGGGCGTTGGTGTTGCACGGGCACGGAGCACGAGGGATCCCGGGGCGTTCGCGAGCGGCTTCCAGGATGGCGCCACCCCGTACCCTGCGTTCGCGGGTCCGGCGGCATTCCATAGCGGAGCGTACGGGAACGAAGGAGGGTATGACTCGTTGGGTACAGGGGTTGGCGTCGGGGTTGGTGCTGGCATGCAGAGGGGGATGTCGTTGACCCATCATCCAAGCGCCGATCATACGATTAACGACCAGGAGCAACAGTACTCGCAGGGCTTGCACCCCGGGCAGTACGTCCAGCAGTCGGGCCTCGCGCGGAACCCGTCACAGGTGACGTATAACACGACTCATGCGAGCTCGACTCTGGTCGGTTCCCCGGTGTCACCCCCATTACCAAAGGAGCAGTCACCGTACGCAGCACATTACGCGAGTGCGCCTGTACAGGAGGCAGATGAAAGTGCTTATGGGGGCTATGCGGACGACATGCAAGGTACAGAACACAAGCGGGAGGACAGACAGAGCTATAACGATGATGACGAGGAGGACGACAGGAGGCCGAAGATACTCAAGGTTTGTGCATATCAAGCTAGGACCGGGGTATCAGATATGACTGACGTCGATCTTGATAGGTAGCTAATGAGTAAATATCCTGCCATGGGCTTCAATAGCCGCTGCTTCCGATTGCATGTATTTGCCTAAATCGTTGCGCTGACATTTTCCTTTTGGCTGTCATATACCTTATTACGAGCTTTTTTTTGTGATACTATCGCGCGCTTCCATCTTCCTTTTCTTTACTGTATCCCTTTGTTACTGTGTCTCTTTATATCTCTGTTTATTTGTCGATTTGTCGCTTTTCATATAAACACGTTGCATTTGGGACGTACGCACGTTGTTGATACTCATCTTGGTCTTCGTCTCACGGACTTGTTAGCTTGCTTCTCGACTTTTTTTTTGCCTAGAATTTGTCACCGTTTTGGATGGTTGTACCTTTATGATAAATACAGTGGAAGTACGTCCTATCCGCTGGAAGATACCATGTGACAAATCTTCAAGGCAGATTGTCGATGGTTGATAACATGCTGTGAGATATATGACATTTGAAGAGAGAACGCGAGGGCCAGTGGACTATATAGAGCGTGAACATGTGGTCTGGGAAGGACAGACGCGCAAGTGGTATTATTACCCAAGCGCGAAAAATTTCTTCGATGAGAAAGACGGTGGACTGCCATAGGACAGCCATTTGTAACTGCGCAATAGCTGTGGTCTGTAGCTCATATCTTCTGTGATGTTCTGCATGATCAGGTTTCAGATACGGGACTTTGCATCGCCAAGCCGAGAGTAAGATAAAGTACCTTGAAGCCAAAAAAATCAAGAAACATGGAGTAGATGTATTTTATTTTTCTCCAAACAATTGAGAATACGGCGAGGCTGAGTTTTTTAATTTGGGTTTTTAAAAATGGGTTTAAATTTAGATTGGATCATCTAGCCCAATTTCCCATGTTCTTCTGCGACCTTTCCAACATCTGATGGCACCGAATGAAAATTTTACAAATTGTGACATGATGTATCTTTTTGGATACAGATGCAAATATAATCTTTCTCTTATAAATGGGCGGGCCTTGGTAAGACTGTCCTCGTTCTAACATGTCCCAACGCACAGACATTTGTATGTTCTCCGGCAACTCTCGTTTCTATATCTGGCGTGGAGTGTATTGCGCGCGTAGTTCCTGCAGCTTGAGGAGGATTACGATGTTTCGCAACAACCGCTCTTTTGATCATACAGGCCTACCTCCACACACGCATTCTACGGACCATTGCAATAGGTGGCATGAGGGGGAGAACATGACCACGGAAAGACTGGGAAATTACCGGGTGTATAGCTTTCACAACCTTCATGGTTTTAGACACGGTTACAGATATGACGAGCTGCATGGCAGGCAAGGGCGGGCAAGGCGAGAGCAGCGAAGGGAAGGACAAGGACAAGCAAGGGAAGGGCGCGGCGGGACGTTGAACATGCAAGACGAACATCCAGACGTTTGTATGTTCTATGGCAACAGCAATTTCCATATCGTTCGTGGATGTTACCGCGTGCATGGTCCCCGCAGGATTGCTATGTTTCATGGAAATGAAAATTTGGGTTAGGGTTAGGGTTAGGGTTAGGGTTAGGGTTAGGGTTAGGGTTAGGGTTAGGGTTAGGGTTAGGGTTAGGGTTAGGGTT
>JAGGAT010000359.1:0-35646 GCA_017657195.1 Termitomyces sp. T70a
TCGCACCTGGAGGGATATCGTGGTTACATGGGAGGTTCCTAAGACTCCCGTGTTCCAGATACCCTCCTAGGTCACCTGATCGAAGTCTTCAGGCTGCCGCATTGGCCTTGTGAAGATATAATCTTAACTACGACTAATCTCATCTATGTCATATATTACGCTCATATTACTCACTACTTATGTATATAGCTCCAGTGTCTTACCAGTACGGTTAGTTATAAACGCTATGAAACTTGGGGTCAGAATCATCTTCGATTTCTTGACTCCAGGTCAGTTTTGTACTATACATGTTATTATACATAAACTAAATATCATCTTCGATTTCTTGACTCCAGACTCCAGATTCAAATCATTTGTATTAGCTATATACAATATACGCCGTCTGCAATATGCTGCGACAATACATTGTCCGTGTCGGATTCTTTGCATGACAAACAGCTTGATCCTGTTGAATATGGCATGGGGTTTCAAAGAGGTGAGACGAACAAGTTCGGCGGCTCTAAAGCAAATAGAATGACTTGTGAGCAAGCTTCCTTTGCCAATGTGCTACCAGTTTTCAACCATACGGGTGCTTTATATAGTACAAAAGGATATGGCCAAAGCTTTCGATGATAGGCAGTGGACGCTTGTCCCTGAAGAAGAACACCTCAAATATATCGTCCAACTCTGGTGGGATAATCTTCATTCTTGTTCTTCAGATCAAAGGGAAAGGTATATCCCGGTATGTGATTCTTCGTGCTCCTTGGTACGCTCTTCTGACATTCGTCTCAGCCAGAGAAAGGTCTTCGTATATCAAGATCTGGTCGCACTTTCTATCCATACAGTCTTTTTCGGGTTGAGTCATTTCCTATCTATTGGGACTCTTACTCAGAGTGGCATTACACGTGTCTGGTCATCTATCCCTCCCTATATCTGGCTGGTCATTGCTGCTATTTTCTTGAGCGGTCAATATAGTTCTGTTCCGGCAGATCTTTGTCCGCAAAAATGGATAATTTTTGTTGTCGATGACATGGCTCAGTCACCATTTCCGCGCCTTTTTATTTCTAACCGGGCACAGCCCCATAGGCCGCATCCTTTCATCATAAAAATGGAACAGGTCCAGTCACAGGATGTTCTATAGTGGTAAATAAGGACATTACGGCGGCCACAATCTGAGATCAAAGTTTCTCATGGCAACTTGACTCTACCCTGGACGTGTTCTTGACCAGACTCAACGGCAGTGGTTCAGATGAAGCGGACTCAACATCATTATATAGATAGTGGGCTTACAGGCTCGGTAAAGTGTACCCTGCAATTTCTTGTGCTTCGTTTACTCTAACAATGCTTCAGAGCCTTTGATTCAAAAACCACGTTCCCGCTCCCGTACATCTTGTGCTGAATGTGGCACTTTCTACGCGAGCAGTCTCCAGACGGAGGTGTCGCAAAGATGAACTGGCGAAGACGCAGCGAGAGCTTGTGGAGGTATGCAAGAAGTTGTAGTTGGATGATAGGGGTGATTCATATTGCCAAGCTCTCTGGAGAAAGGGATCGAGGAGGAAGAGGAGGATTGTGATACTTGTAAGGATCGTGTTGAGTGCTGAGCACGCTAAGGTCTTGTGCATTCATTTTTCCCAGGGTTTCTGGTACAAATGACTTTGGATGGAAGACAAAGAGAAGCTGCTTCCAAGTAATTTGACTCCGTACTTCTGAGTTTGCATAAATCACCAGTCGCACGCTGTCATCTTGCATGAATCACCAGTTGTGACGTCGTCAACCACAAGATCAGTTATACGAGGCATTTAGACGTTGCGCACAAAGACAAGGGAAAGGGGATGCGTTGTCGAGCTTTGGCACCAAAGCTCCGTCGTTTGCATCTATCTATTTAGTAATGAGTTTGAGCCAGACGGTGTCGGTATAAACCGTTTATTAGCATTTCCAAAAGGGTTGATCTGTGCCACTAATCGTTCTTGAGAACGACAAGTATTCGTCCTCGAGATCCCGGCAAGATTTTTCGGAATTTTGTGGCGTCATTGACTTCGGTCGGCGCTTCTAGATTTAAAATCAACTGCTGCCGATCCCAGGATCGTCGATGGAGTAAGTAATTGACGTCAAGCATTAATATCTTCGAGTACAACGAGGGCGAAGCCAGTACACGTCGGAGCATCCCCAGTCCTGCCTTCATGATGCGGTGGAACGATGCCACCCTAAACACGACCATTCCCGACACAGCGAGTTGAAAATGCGCACAATCGCTGGCATGGTTTTGAACTGATAGTAAACATTTCCTTGTTTTCTTGATAGCAAAGTCAGAGAGTGTACCAAATAAACCCAATAATAGGCAGGAGGGATTAGTCTAGATTTTTGCCAATTCCCTGTATTTTTGCAGCAGCCGCGTCAATGGCAAGAAAAATATTGACCGGGAATGGGAAGGGCTTATTCAGCTCCATGTAGGGTCGACCATGGAGAGTTATGATGTAGACTGTTCTGGAACATATGGCTACCTGGCGCAATGGTAGCGCGTTTGGCTTCGATTGCTAAATGGCACCAAAAGGTTGCAGGTTCGAGTCCTGCGGTGGTCATCTGTGGTTGATACTTTTTGCTGCCTATCAATTAAATGTATTATGTCCACTCCACTACCTTCTCAGAACTGCTTGCCCTATCTTCCTCACTTTTTTCCCACCATTCTCAAGAGGAATTATATCAATACAACAACTAAAATACAAAAAAAACCAAGACAAACTAATAAACCTCCATATCCTGATGGAACTCACAGGGCTGTCTCCCAATCGCAAGTCCCTGCCCAGCCTCAACGAGCACAACCTCCTCAAGCACATCTTCACACCCCTCTGCACACTCACACCTCACCTGAACCTTGACAGCCGGACGCCCTGTCTCATCATAAAAATGCCACTGCCCACACACGCCCTCTCCAAACAAATGCGGCACGAACTCATCGTCGTCCGCCGCTTCGTCAAAGTCGCCTTCGTCCCCACGGAGGAACGGGTGAGCGAGCGCCTGTTTAGGCGTTATACGCCGCGTCGAGAAGGGGTTCATGAGTTGCTCCGCGAGATCGATCGCTAATTCCACCTCGCGCCTGTGAGACGCGGCTGATGGGGGGCGTGATATGTCCGGTATGCTGGGATCGCCACTGTGCATGGGCGGGGAGGAGGAGCGGGGGAAGTAGAGGGATGGTGGAGAGGATGTCGTCGATGAGGATGGAGGGACAGAGTGCCTTTGTTCGAGCTCGCGCGCGACGTGTGCCTGGTAAGAGGGTTGGTTGTAGGGGTAATATCGGAGGTCGGGCTCTGGGGGATCATAGAGCGTTGGGTTTTGCTTCTCGATGAATTCGCGCCATGGCATGGGCTTGCTCACACTGGGCACATTTGTACAAAATGTACGGCCTGCGAGCGCATGGTTAGGCACGAATATGGAGACAGAAGTGTGCAAAACTGACTGTGAAGAGTGGCGACGTCAGCCATTTCTCTGTATCCAATGATAGTGGCGATTTCCATGAGAGCCTCTGTGTCGTCATTTGACTGGAAGAGAGGAAACTTGCCCGTGAGGAAGAAGAGCAGTATGATTCCGGCAGCCCACACATCAATAGCTGATGTATTGAATCAGCAGGAGTGCGGGGCACAGGGAGAGACCATACCGCCTGTCTGTTGTAGACATTTAAGCAAAACTTCAGGCGCGCGGAAGCCTCTTGTACCCGCCCGATTGGCCTTGTTCACTGGCCTGAGTGTATGCGTCAACATGAGATGCAACAGTCGAAATATTGATATTGAGTCTACCTGGTATCTTGTAAAGGGTATCCAACCTTTTCTGATGATAGTTTACACCGCTCCTTTGCAGCTTGTTGCTTCTGCCGTATGATACTCCCCGCAATGTTACGGTGTATTTGCCCATGTGGATATTCAACTGACGGTCCGGTATGAAAGCAAGCTCCTAGCGATGGTGTGCCAATGTCCATGCGCTAATTGAGGGAATTAAGCTCAAGAAGGAGTCGAGAGGGCTCAAGTTCTCACTGATGCAAGACCAAAATCACAAAGTGTGCCTATGCCGGTACGCGGGTCGAAAAGAAAATTCGCAGGTTTCACATCGCGATGGATGATGTCTCGATGGTGAACATCGCGTAGGGCGCGAAACATACATCGGAAGTAGGCTTTAATGCCATGCATCGGGAGCACGCGATAGTAATCCTATAAATACCTCAGCGTCGTTTACGACAATTAAAGAAGTGAGCCGAAGCTAACTCGAAAATCCTCGTTACGGTGGTATGGCATTATTGCAACGACCTGATCGTTCACGCGAAAGGCTGTGATGAGTTGGGATATATGTCGACATCCTCTGCAGTCCTCCATGATCGATATCTCGTTTCTGATACGTTCTGGGCTACTGGTAACATATATCCGTTTGATAGCGACAAATACTTTCGAGTTTTTATGCCTGGGCGCGGACTGATAGTATGCTGAGGAAGATGGTGGATGGTGTCCATGCCACGGGTCGTTGTCCCATTTCGTATGGTATCCAAGATCAAGCGCCTTATAAACAGACGAAAAGGTGCCTGTTCCTAGTCGGTCTACAATCTTGTAGTCCTTACCAAGCTGAGGCATCCTGTTCTCCAAGTCGGCAATCTCCTCCACAATCTCCAAACGCTCCTCGCGTGACTTTAGTGAAATTGTATTCTCTTCGTCGACATCTTCTGGTTCGAGGGGACTATTTTCATCTTCGGGAGCGTCGTCGGCGTCTTCTTCTACCTCTTCGGCATGACGCGCCTCCAGTGCGGGCGGCGGTGCTGGATTTGGAGGCAGTATGATCAGGTCATCGCTTTCGTTCATCTCGACATCGACATCGATGTAGGTAGGCTCAGGTTTCTTCTTTGCAGACAATGCAGGGACT
Source organism: Termitomyces sp. T70a (assembly GCA_017657195.1). NCBI lineage: Eukaryota > Fungi > Basidiomycota > Agaricomycetes > Agaricales > Lyophyllaceae > Termitomyces > Termitomyces sp. T70a. The sequence goes on from JAGGAT010000359.1 coordinate 4,879, forward strand.
ATTTCGGCGAGATGACTATGGTACTCCTTCATGTCGTACCCATTGATTGGGTCGTCAGAGGAGGAGAGGGGGGTGAGGCTGCTTGAGAAGTGGCCTTGACGACGGGCGCGCTGGACGGCGTTGTGGTAGTCCCTGTTCCTGACGTCGGAGGAGCCGACCTCGAGGGGGTTGGATGAGTGTTGCGACAGAAAAGCCGCCGCCATTGCGACAAACGCGAGAACTCAAGTTGGCTGTCACTTTGGACGCGTCTTGAAAGTAAGTCACGTGAGGCTGCCGTGACAAAATAAATAATCAAAAATAAATGACCACCGCAGGACTCGAACCTGCAACCTTTTGGTGCCGCTTAGCAATCGAAGCCAAACGCGCTACCATTGCGCCAGGTAGCCATGCTTATGTACTGACTAATTTGCGTCATCTGCAGTTGCGCGGCGACGACAGGAGTCTTTGCAACTCTGACCTCGCCACGAACCACATGCGCCTTTCCGACGAGCTGCGAGTCTGGTGTATCGAGTTCGCATCCACCGACGCATTCCAGCAGATCGTGCCCCTCGTTGTCCTCGTGCTCATCCCCACTATCGTCTTCCTCATTGCCACAAATCTCGGCGCCCTCTTCATCGACCTCAGGATGGGCCTCGACTCGTATCTCCCATGGAACTGGGCTGCGGGTGGCTCTGCGTCCTCTAAAGAATCTGCAAGGAGCACAGAAAAGAAGAAATCACGCAAAGCTGTGCGTACTAGGACAGAACAGATACCAATGAATGGCATTTCTGGCCATTGTACGTCTGGCTTTCCTGTCTACACCAAGTTCATGTTCAAACTGTAGTGCTACAGCTTCCGAGACTGGCTCAGACGATGGCTACTATCCTGGGCTGGTGAATATTTCTGGCACTTATTGCTTCATGAATTCAACTCTACAAGTTGGTTTGCCTCATTACCATATACGTCACTATTTTTTAAAATTTGTTATAGGCATTGGCCTCTCTATCCTACCTCCAACCCCATATCGACACAATACATGCCAAGGCTGAAGTCTTGGACGTACCCACACCAGTAATTGATGCGCTACAAGAACTTTTCCGACGTAAACCACTCGAGCATCTCTCTTGGCACTACCTTACTCATGATACTTTGTAGGGTTGAACAAACCGAAAGCGTCATACCATTCTATACGGCCAATAGAGCTTATCGAGGTCCTCAGCAGACAAAACGAGGGTCGTCCAGGCTCACTATTCAACTCGCGGGAACACCAGGACGCGCAAGAGCTCTTCCAGTTACTCTCGGAATGCATTAAGAACGAGATTGCTGCAGTTGATAAGGAGGGCTACCGAGATAGAGGTCTGGGAGGTCTCTCGCAGGTGTCAGAAGCGACCAAGGAGATTGGGAAGAGTGTCTTCGACGGGCTCACTGCGAATCGACGGAGTTGTGTGGTCTGCGGATATACCGAGGCCGTAATGCACTTTGCCTTGGACAATTGGCAGCTCGCCGTTCCGAGGCTATCAGTGAGTTCGGCCCGCTTCTCAGAATCTATTGACTCACGATCATATACAGGCTAGCTGCCGTCTTGAGGACTGTCTAGAAGAGTACACAACGCTCGAAATACTCAGGGATTGCATTTGTCGGAAATGCTCTCTGGTCGCCACGCACAAAAGGCTTCTCAGCGACCTACACACCCTGGAGGAAGCTACTCGTCCTGAAGCAAGTCCGTCCGCGTCCAAGAAGAGGCGGCTAAAGGAAGTGAGAAGAATGGAGAGGCGCGTTCAAACGGCGTTGGAAGAAGGCCGAATAGAGGACAACTTACATGACGTCCGCATAGAAAAGGTCTTTAGCAAAGCCTCGACCAAGCAAGCCATGATAGCTCGAGTGTGTGCCTCTCATAACTTACTCTTCTCTTCAATTAACAGTCGCCACCCAGCCACCACAGGTCCTCGCGCTGCACATAAACCGTTCCGTCCACTACGGCCAATACGCCGCAAAAAACACCGTCCGCGTGATCTTCCCCGAAGTCCTCGACCTAACGCCCTACACGACCTCAGGAAGCCTCTCGATCATCCCCACTACCGCCATCTCAACCCCGCCACAGCCCATACGCCGCTCGACAACGCCCACGCCCGCGACCTATGCCCACCCACGGACGCTCTACCGCCTCTCCGCCGTAGTGTGCCACTACGGACAACACTCATTCGGCCACTACATCTGCTACCGCCGCCGCCCACGGAGCGCCGACCTCCCGCCCCCAAAACGCTGGGCGCCTCCACGCCTCGTCGACCCGCTGCACTCCGCTGACGCCGATGCCGTCGAACGGCGCTACATCTGGGAAACCGAAGACGGAGAGCGCGAGCCTCCTGCACGGCCCGGGCACGGCTGGCTGCGGATCAGCGACGACGCGGTGCGGGAATGCGGGATTGAGGCGGTGTTGGCGGAGGGCGCGGGGGCGTTTATGCTTTATTATGAGAGGGTGGTTATCGTGCAGCCTGCTGGAACGATCTATGCGAATGGCGAGGAGGCGAATGTGTCGGAGGAGACGTTGAAGCCTGAGATGAGGGCTGTGGATCTGAATGGGAGCGTGGGGTCGTTAATCACGGAGGTGGGGATTGGTGTTCGGATTGGGCCAGAGGTACCGGTGACGAATGGGAGTGCGAGTGTGGTGGTCGTGGGCTCGGTGCCTGAACCGAGGATTGTGAGGAGTGTGGCGGCGGGGAGGAAGAGAAGCTCGAGTGTTGTGCCTTCAGATCGGGAGTTGAGTGCAATGTCGGCGTCGGTGAACAACTTTAGGTCGGCGAAGGTGGTGGTGCCCCCGTTAATGAATGGACAGGCTCACCCGGTCGGGAATGGGAGTGCTACAACGAAAGTTTCTGCGCCGTCGTTACTCTCCCTCCAGAAACCTTTACCATCATTACCACCATCACCCGTTGTTCCCTCTGCCCCGCTTCCGACTACACCCACTATTACACCTACAATTACACTCCCGCCAAAGTCCTCTCCAGCGCCAAAAGCGACTCCATCACCGAAACACCCAAAACCGTCACCCAACCGGAGAGACGCCCCGGCATCACACAAAGCGATCCCGACTCCTTCGCCAGTCGTCGATCTCAAAGCATAGAAGACCATCATCCTCTTTATCTCGCTTTAACGTTGTATCATTAGGCTAATCTAGGTTTATTGATTTCATGTTCTTCATTGCAATATTCGCTTTGTTTGTCACCATGTTCGACTTCGTGTACCAAAGTACCCTGGAAACTTATGCTCATCGTACCATGCCTTTTTCTTGTCCTTGAGCAGAAAAGAATCATATAGGAATAATACAATCAATCAAGCTCAGGCGAGTAGATAGGATCATACGTCATCAGTAATAGTTATGTATAAACTGAATGAAGAAAAAGTTGTACTGAATTTTTCTTCATCCATGCCCTCCTCCGAGCATTTAACGTTGAGATGCAAGCTCCACGACCGTGAGTAAATAGATGAAGAGGGATGTCGTCCAGGATACGAAAAATGCAAGAAAAGATAAATTGTCGGATATCGAGTTGTGAATATGCATATGCATGAATGATGTTTATCCGATTCCCAACAGTCCGAGGACATATATGTATGATCGATCACCAGAGCACGCGACGCTCGACGGTTCGGACCCTGTGAGGCGCAGAGAGGCTCGGGCGAGAATACGAGATTGTTCTTCTCAGCCGCGTAACGTATGGGTGGTAGACGTGGTACACTTCGGCGCTATCGAGCTGCACCTCGATGACTTGGCGACCCTAGAGGGGAGAAAAGAACCAGCGTTGAGGGATGCCGACGTCTGCAGAAGGGCGAAGCCAGACGTACCATGTGGTCGATGTGGGAACCGACTACGAGGCCCTCCTGTCTGCCTTTCAGGCCATGTCGGACAGCAACGATGTCACCGGGCTAGAGAGCACGAGCAATTCAACGGCTGTGCGGCGAGAGCATGGGATATACGTACGATAATTTCGTCGTCGATGTAGGAAGACATGTGTGGATTCAGTCGTGAGAGGGGACGAGTAGAAAGATGATGGGATAAAGAAGCGAATAACTCAAGTCGGGAAACTACTTAACCGGCTTTTTAAGGATAAGATAGCGCTAGGGACGTCAGGAGACATCTGGACAACGTGAGGCATGCCTCGAGGTGGCGTCTAAATCGTCAATTACTCGCGCGACAATTTTCTTTGATGATTATGTTCGACTTGAATGGAGATACTGACTCAGCTTGCCTTCAACAGTTGGCTAGCTTGTGTCTACTACCTAAGGACATGGACATGGACAATGCTCAATATACTCCATACGTAAATCCGGCGGCCAAGTCCTCGTGCGAGCCTCGAGGTGTTGCACTGAATCGAGACAACGGGTCATAGCGCAACCCACATAACCGGTGATCGAGTCAGTCATCTAAGGTTTCGCAAACCCTCCTATCATTTTGCTGTCAATTGTGCACCCACTGTAGTGCACGATGATAATCATGCGTCGCATGCTCACGTTGTTGCGGTATGGACGATAATCAGGACAACAATGGACACGTACTTGACCCTGTTTGGCTTGGCTGGGCTGGACGCAAGGTGCGTGGTCTGGCTCTCACTTCGACGAAGCATGGAGTGGAATGCATGGACCAAAAGTAAATCAGATTCCTTGGCTGGGCAGAAAGGGTTGCCCATCGGACCAATCCGACAAATACCCTGTCATTCAGTGGAATGTTGAGTCGATTCTTGGAATCTTCGTCCGTCCAAGGTTCAGTCAAATCGTCTGCAAGGAGGAACCGCGACTCTGTGCAATGAACTTGTCATCGGCATGCCAAAGAAAGTTCCAGATCAGCTGGACTGTGGCAGGCATTTCAAATTCTCCGCTGGCGTCTCCAAAGCTTCGACAGTATAAATTCCAACCAGCCTCTAAAAACGTCCCGCAAGCTCCATATTTGAACACCGTCGCCTTCTATACCAACAACGGAGGATTCGGCACCTGCTCTCGTAGCATTCGGCAAGTTCGTGGCGTCTATGGCGTGAATTCTCTCCTTCAACGCCGAAAGTATACTCTCCGCGGAGTCCTCAAAGAGCCTTTCCATCTCAACGTTGTAGATATAATACGGCCGTCGCACTGCGTATGGGGCCATCCCATTGTATTTGCGTACCATGGCATTGAGCTCTTCCAAAGCAATGTGATGGTATGAACGTTCACGTCGTTCCCATTCTGGGTCACGGAAGGCTTTGATATCGCTTAGGGTAAAAGTATGGAGAAGTGCAGGCGGCGTGGTTGAGGTTATCATGTTGACAACGCGACGGATCCATGACTGGCGGAGGATTTCACGGAAGGTGGTAACTGCGTTGTCGAGTTCTTCTCCGAGAACCATAAGATCGGGAAGAACACTAAAAGTTGGTGACTTACCGCCTTGTACTTCCACCCACGGAGGCACAGCTCCGTTTCGTTGCACAATACGATTCATGAGAAACTCTTCTCGCGCAATAAATGGGTTAGATTCGTCCATAGACGCAACCAAAGGCTTCCCTCTACCCTTGATATTTTGAAATAAGCCAGCCTTGCGAGCTTTCTAAAAGATAGTCAATGTAGCCAAAGTAGCATTATTGAGAATGCGCACTTCAATTCTGTCTTCCACAAGGCTCGTCCATCCTTTCAAGCTTACTGGGTTCATCTGTCCTCCAGAGCCCCCTCCAGATCCTCTGACTCCCATACGATAATCTAATGTTGCCTCCTTTGCCCTACCAAGCCTGATACCTTGTTCCATCCTCTTCCTCTCCTCTCTCTCCTTCCTCTTAGCCTTCTCATCAACATGCATGGATTTTGGTACCGTTGACTGAGCAGGAAGCGGAGGCAACGAAGCGTACTTGATAGACGATGTCGCATGGTCCGGCACCTTGAAGGTAGTATGCCAGGGCTGGTGACCCTCCTTCGACGGCAGTAGCGGTTCAGTAGCCCACGAGCCCGTAGACGGTGTCATCGGCTTTACTATCACCTGGCTCCTCGGACGTACTCCGGGGGGTGAAACCTTGAGTTTCTGGTCCGCGGATTGTATGGCCCCAGTGCGCAGGGGCTTGTACTTGTCGACGAGCATGCGGAGGACAGCGTCTTGTATACGCTCGTCCCCATCCCAATTCTCATGTTCGTTCTCTAGTGCGGTGATGCGAGAGGACTGTTTAACTCGAGCTTGTTCTTCGGCCTCCTCACGCGCTGCATCTGCGAAAAGCTTGTCGCTGGCTGAGCTGTGAGAAAGACGATATGAACAGTTGCATAACTGTGACCGATGTGGATGTAAATGAGGAATACTAATGAAATGTCGGATTGTAGAGAACGACCGTCGCAATTCCATGCAAAGCTCTCGCAAATTTGTCTTTGTCAAGTTTCAAAGAGCTGGATACCTCTCCGGACCGTTGGCGGCCCGACATCGTGGCGTCATTCTCTCGTTGAAGGACCGTGGCGCTGACATTTATAACCACCACAGTCATGAGATATGCCATTTGAACAAACATCAAGTCAGTGGCCCGGTTATTGTTGAGTGGGCAGATATTGCTTTTAAATTAATGGTCAACTTGGAAGATGATCATCGCTTGATTCGACCAACCTGATCTACCTAGAGGTACTTTATTGTGTCTGGTTTTGAATGATTTTACTATCACGGCAAGAAAAACCAAGTAGGCACTAGTAAGAGCTCCTCTAGCAAGTAGCAGGACAAGGGCCTTCATGCCAGTAACTAGTTTAACGATACCATCCAACAAGGCCGCCGATTCATGTAGCAAGAGAAAGGAAGCAAAGGCGACTCGCCAACTCAATACTAGCCTCGTGTAATACAATGAGATCAAGGGAATTCATCGGGTAATATCTGCCTGGGTTTTTCAGCATACTCTTCCGGGTCTTGGCACTGGGGTCACAGGTTTATTCCGAAATGATCACTAACGACCACACTGTTAATGGTAATAGTTTAGGTACTTTGAGGTAATCTTTAATACTCCATTAACGAAGTGTGAAGCAAGTCGGTTCATATATTGCGTTGAAAGTACAATGCACGATATGGGATTACTCCGCCGCACTTGCCGTTCACCCAGACCAGACAGCAGGACCAGGAGCAGTGTAGCTCTGGAGATTGTTGTAGATGTTAATCTGCGAGAAGTACTGCGTCAGAAGACTACAACGCCCGCTTTGAAAGTTTGTAACGTACCGTGATACCGGGGTCGCTTCCCTGGTAAGCGCCGGGCAGGGCAACCTTGGGAGGGTTTGCACTTCCACCGCTCGTGATACTAACTTGAGCACATCCTTTTGGTATAATTGACTCAGCCAGCAGCTCAACAGGTGATGTTAATAAAAGGACGGACCAATGTAGAATTGAGCTCCTGGGTAGGTTTGTGCAACATGCAATGCGATCTACGGAGGAGTCAAAATTTACCATGGCCAATGACAATGCTAAGACGGCCTTACTATTTCGGAACGAAGCAGGTATTGGCCAGCAGGGAGAGACGAGGGGATGACGACGCTGTGTTTTCCTACCCACGAAGGAATAAGTCCGACAAGTGCCTAAGGGAATGCTATACAAGATTACCTACCATTGTTCGAGTTCACCACATCAGTCGCCCACAATTGAGGGTTCACGGTCAAAAGACCCGAGGAGTAAATCTTGGTCCAGACTGCACCCTGGCCGTCAAATGACGATACGTCTCCCGGAGCCTTTGCAATGTAAACTTGCACCGCGCCTTTGTGTCCCCCAGAAATGGCATCCTCTCCAGTGCGCTGGGCGTGTTGATGCCATTCGAATCTGAGGATAGATTAGACGTGACCTCAGGCATTGAAAGAGTATGCCATACGTGATGTTAGTGCCTGCAGCGATAGAAAGCGTCGAGACGCCCGCACCACTGAGCCCGTTCACGTTGCAGGTAAGATCAGTCGAGGTAACGTCTGTTACAGGGTTATTACTCGGCGGGACGCGAATATAGTTGTTTAGCCCTTCATCGACCTACGAGGACTGCATAAAATACGGAACTTCCATCAAAGGAAGACACTCACCCCGTTATCCCAGATATATTGCATGGTGACTGATTACATAGCCGTTATAGTAGAAACAACAAAGACTCCAGAATAAAAAAAACATACAATGAGCATTGGCGAAAGCCGCCGTTGCGAGCAGAGAAAGAGCTAACTTCATGATAAGGCGTATTGATATGATATTCTGTAGAGAAAAGCTCATTTATATAGTCACACACATAACTTCCATTCTTAGCAAGAGAGGCGTGGGAGCTCGTTCCAGAGGATCACAAACACCTATGAGTCGCAAGACGCAAAAATGACGGGACAGACGGACAGCAAGCACCATCAATCATTCCACAGCAATCAGTAGGTACACCACGAGGTTTTCCATGCGGGGTATCATAGACATACAAGACAGCAACAGATTAGGGTCACGATGGCCGTTGTGTCAATTACTGCCGTCCGAGATTGAGGCGGGGGGCTTTATTTCGGAAAATGGTTCAAAGGCATGGCGTCAGTATGCCACAGTTCAAGAGAAGTTTTGTGGAGCCAAGTGAGGATCCTGAAGAACTTCGGAAATCTAGAATATGCGGCACCAAGGTAAAATGGCTCAAAAGTGAATTGAAAGAAGTTTGACAGTTGTCCGCAATTTCGGGAAAGTGATGAAAGTTTCCACAGTGTCGTTATTGCTGCTAGGTCGCCCATGCGTATTATCATAAGTCGAGCGACCAGGATGATGGAAGACGCCTCCTTGATGGTCAACGATTGACAAAGACGTCCAATTATGATACAGAGCACTTAGTCTGTTGAATCAACCTAGTTTGAGCGTAGACTGGTGATTTTTTGACGTTCAGTCTCGAAAAGGGTTCTGGAAGGCGGCTAGCGCGTTGACACGATGATAGAGAACAGACTCCGAATTTCGCGCGTCGCCTGTCGCCAGCCGGGATCACCTGGTCTGAGATCACAGGCACGTGTACATGGTCCTCAAACGCGACCTCGAGATTAATGGTATTTCGTAACGACAATCATGAGTGAATCGTATACAAAAATTGATATATACAAAAACTTTTGCGTTAAGATGGAGAAAAATTTCATGTCATAGCCCAATTTATGCGCCAACCTTAACGACCACCTTTTCCCCGCTGACTTTGTTGTTCCTCAAAAGATCTAAACCCTCGACTACACGTTCCTTGAGAGATCCGTGATCAATCAAGCGTAATTTGTTTGGTTTCACAATTCCGGTCTCAAGCAGGGAAGGTATGATCTTTGGCGCCAAGTTGTCTCTCAAGAAGGGGTCCTTACGTAGATCGTTCAGCCTGTGTAGCACGGGAAGACTCACTTTACCTGGAAGACCGTGAAAGTCTTTACATCATATAGCTTAACGGTGCTAGCGAAAGGTGCATTATCTTCGGGCAAGTCAGCAAAGTCACTGACTTCCTTGACGGTGAGTGTGTTCGATTTCTTGACCGGCATAAGGATCGCAGCTTTACCAGTCGGACTAACGATGTCCGCGAGGGCTTTCAGAGACGGATCCGCGGCAATGCAATCCACGACTATCGGAACTTTTCCGTCGCCACCAACTGCCTTTGCTACGTCAGCTACTAGATTTGGGTCCTTGTAATCAAAAACGTCTGTCGCTCCAATCAATTTTAGGTAGCCATGATGTCTGGGCGAGGCCGTGGCGAGGACTTTTGTATAACCTGCTGCTCTCAGAAGTTGAATCATGTACTGCCCTGAAGTCGAACCAGCCCCGTACACAAGGAAAGGAGTAGAGGCAAGCGGAGGTACCTCCTTTGCGGGGAAAGAAGGAGGGATCGGTAGCTTAAGTTGATTGAACAAAGTGAAGAAAGCAGTAATCAGGTTATCCGGGATTGTTGCCGCGTCCTCAAGAGAAATTGTGTCCGGAAGCTATAGTCAGCTTTAGAATAAGCATTGTTATACCCAGAACCTGATTGGCTTACTTTAGAAACACTGACACGCGATTGTACAGTGTATTCCTGCGCCCCCCTGGAATAGAACGAACCAAAGCATATTGCAACGACCTAAACACACAAGGCTTCATGAATTTGCAAAGGCAAATTTTGGTGTGTCAAAACGTACTCTATCTCCAACAACGAGGTCAGTGACGTCCTGTCCGAGTTTTGCAACTGTACCCGAAGCGTTGAAACCCGGGATGACAGGATAGCTTTCGACGAAGTAGCCAAAATCGGTCATATACGTGTCGAACGCAATCAACGATGTGTAGTCAACCTTGATTAAGACCTCGCCAGCACCAGGAGCGGAAGTTGGCACCTGTATCGTATCAATGGTTCCAGGTTTGGTGATGGCAACGGCACTGTGCATAGACATGACTGTAAAATGCTGCACCTCGAAAGTGGAGATTGTCTCAGTCTATATAGTGGACGAAGAGTATGATTGTTAAGCAGTGTTCAAAGATAGATTGACGCGTTCAGTGTTGCTGATTCGTCAGCCTCTGTCAGCCTCGCCCCACCGCAAGTTATTGATATCGACGAACCGGGAGCATTTGTATCACCGTTCATGGCCAAGGTCTTCCTAACACGGAAACCATGCCGACATCTTTTCCGAATTTCAGTTATATGTGGAAGTTTCTCTCCACGAACAAACACACATCATCCTTGTATAACATGGCGCGAGTAATCATCGGCTATGGCCCGATATACCGAAGGACGATTACTGAGCTGCAGGCAACTCTTGTGCTGGACTAATGTCGGACCACAACATCCCTGCAGCGTAACGTTGTATCGGGAACATAAAAAGAGCTTTTCTGTCTCGATGATTATAAAACAGCTTATGAGGATTCTTCTACTCACTAGCTGATAGAAGAAAGATTCTGTCAAAAATTGTGCAAGGTTTGGGCTGATTATCAATCAGAAGAAAAGCATCTAGAGCATCTCCCTTATTTCTGAAGGTCTTTTAGCAGCTTCAAAGCTTGCATTTCGCCAATTTTTTTTCTCGACCTTTGGTGTAATGTTGCGGTATTTTCGGGCCGTCGAAGCCGCGTCCAATATTGTTTATGTTGGTTTGTCAAGGACAACGTTCTCCTCACCCTTGAAAAGCTGAAGCTTGGAACGCATGATTCCATGTCTGTTCTTTTAGAAACGTCTCTTGGTGATCTGGTGATTGACCTGGAGGTCGATGCATGCCCAAAAACTTGTGAAAATTTCCTTAAACTGTGCAAAGTTTACTACTTTAATCTCAATGCCTTTTTCAACGGTGCGTTCTGCTAGAATTCTGTCGTACAGACTGGTTGATGGTTTTTCGATCATAGTATCAAAAGATTTTCTAGCGCAGACAGGGGACCCTACTGCGACAGGGACTGGTGGTGAATCAATATGGTCGTACATCGCATCACGGTCCCCGTCCAATGCTGAGTCTCCTGTGTCTCGGTACTTTGAGCCAGAGATACGCCCAAAACTCAAGCACACGACGAAAGGAACGGTTTCAATGGCCGTTGCGCCAGCGCTTGAGAACCACAAGGGTGGATGTGGTAGCCAATTCTTTGTCACTTTGGCTGACAATATTGATTACTTGGATGGCAAGCACACGGTCTTTGGGCACGTCGTTGAGGGTCTTGAAACTCTGGACAAGATCAACGAGGTATATGCAGACCAGGACGGCCGGCCGTTCAAAGACATACGAATTCGCCATGTGGTGATATTAGGTCCGGAGCTTCTTTTGATGGCTTCCAACTTTTATATTGACCATCACTGGTACAGATGACCCATTCCCGGACCCTCCGGGCTTGATTCAACCACCATCATCACCTACGCGCCCGCCAGACAATTCAACACGGATAGCAGAAGACGAAGACCCCCTGGCGACTTTACCCGAGGAAGAGGAAGAAAAAATACGGCGTGAAAAAGCCGCCGCAGCGTCAGCACTCACTCTAGAAATGGTCGGTGACTTGCCATTCGCGAACGTCAGGCCACCTGAAAACGTTCTATTCGTGTGCAAATTGAATCCTGTCACCTGCGATGAGGATTTGGAGCTTATTTTCTCGCGCTTTGGAGTTATCATGAGTTGTCAAGTCATCCGAGACAAGCGGACAGGCGATTCGTTGCAATACGCGTTTATTGAATTCGATAAGCGCGGGGATGCTGAACAGGTAAAACCAGCATCATTTCGTTTCATCAACTTTTTTGATGATTTCTCCATAGGCATATTTCAAGATGCAAAATGTATTGGTTGATGATCGCAGGATATGGGTTGATTTGTATGTCAGCTTGGACAAGTGCAGCAGCATCTGACTTAATTTCCTTGTAGCTCGCAATCAGTAGCAAAGCTCAATACACACTGGTCAAACGACATTAACCGCGATATCAAGGTCCCTAAGCGATCCATTGGGTTTGGTGGACGCCATGATCTTGAGAAGACCCGCCGATATCGAGACGAAGACGATACTTCACGAAGACATGGTGGTCACTATGATATGGTGTTCGATGTTAGTGGATCACATGGCCACGGAAGGAAGCGCAGCCGGAGCCGTGACAGGTTTGAAGACAAAGAGGGTCGTAGAAGGCGTTCTAAGTCGCCTCGCAGGGATCGTGACTACTCCAGAAGGAGCCACAGCAGAGAGAGACGACGGTAACATTGTGTTTGTGTGTGTTGTTCAAGGCAGATAGATGGTGAGAGGACTCCTTTGCCGGGTACCTCGGACATGTCAATTATGCGCTACCCCACAGCGTCTATTACCATGACGGTGCATTGGCTGATCGGCCTCACATTCCTGTTCCATAGCTCACTGTTCGGACTCTGCCTTGTCTGCCGCTACATATATATATATGTACGCCATGTTGATCCAGTTTTGTTTCATCTCCCATGACCGCTCAAAGTCATCCCTTTGACTCTCCTGACGCTGATATCGTTCTTCAGTCTAGCGAACCTGAAGAACCTGCTCAGTTCCATGTACATCGGTGCATACTCGCTGCTGCATCCTCCTTCTTCCATGATATGTTCTCTTTACCCCAAAATCCTGTCGTCGCCCACAAAGTTCCAACCATCCCTATGTCCGAGACAAAGAACACGCTCGGTACTCTACTCGAGTTTGTCTATCCGGTTGAAGACCCCAACATCGAATCGCTCGCTAAGCTCGTCTCTGTCCTCGGTGCCGCCGTCAAATACGATTTTCTGGCGGTTATAGCCACACTACGAAAGCTCCTGGTGGCACCAGCCTTTGTCAAAGCGGATCCCACTCGGGTCTACGCTATTGCATCCCGCTTTGAACTTGAAGAGGAGGCCCGCATCGCGTCGAAGTACACGCTCAGAATGCAAATCCTGGATGCGCCCCTCTCTGAAGATCTCAAGTACATCACAGCATATTCATATCATCAGCTCCTTAATCTCCACCGGCGCCGCGCGAATGCCGCCATCGCGCTGCTCAAAGTCTCCCCCGATATCAAATGCATGCAATGCAATGGGTCGACGTTCTCTCTCTATAATGTACCGAAGTGGTGGTACCAGTTTGAGAAGATGGCGAAGGAGGAGCTGAGCGTGCGGCCGACGAGTGATGTGATTTTTGGCATTGGGTTTTTGGCACAGGTAGCCATGGGATCTGAATGCCAACGCTGTTCCGGCAGCATCTTAGATTCGTGGAAGTTCTTGCAGAGCTTGAAAGAGGCTATTGACGAGCTTCCTGCGACAATTTGATGTCGGAGTCAGTCGTTTTTCTTTTCTTATCCATTGGTATCTGTGACAGATCGCACAAATAGAATAGTCGGCGGGCAATCTGAATGTCCTGTTTTGAAAATTTCCAATTATGTGCCTTTTACATCTACTACAGGGTAACTTAGAGCTCCACATTGCTACTAATACACTTGGGTAGGGTCACTTTTTTCTGGCATTTCCTTTTCGCTTTGGATAAAAGTGGGATCGCAACATACTCTGAGGACTGCTACATACAGGTATTCCCTTGCACGCTGTACACATAGACATAACCCACGGAAGATTACATACACTGAGGTTCCATTTCCTTACGATCAGTTTCTCAAGTGTGACATTGACCATATGGAATAAATAAACCTTCAGCAGGTCTGACTCCGCAGTTTCCTGATGGCGACGAAATGTATGAGGCTGTGACATTACCCGAAGTAGTAGATTCAATGTCGGTACAATCTTCTGGAAGACATCGCTATGTCGTTATGGTTGGGAAATAGATCTGTCAAAGTTATCAGAGCTTTAAACCTTATGGTACATAGGAAATTGCGGTGGCGCTCCAACCATCTTCACACAAGTGGCAATCTGCCAAAACGCCATTGCAGTGAATCATGTGGTAAATCCAGTTTTGAACTCTCGAGCTGCAAGATCTCGAAATGTAACGGCTTGATCGTTCGGTCTTGAGGCCACATGTGCTCAGATGCCAGGTAGAATCATTCATCATCATCACGCCAGCGATGCTCGTCCTTTTTGTTTCAAGCATTTCATTATAAGCATATGACCAAAATGCAAGTTATGGGAATCAAAACAGAGTATGTCGTTGCCACAATGGTTCTATACCGGCCCGGTCGCGAGTCCAAGACTGCTCAACTTGGAATATGGCACGACTCCAAGGTGTTTGATATCAGAGTCCTTAAAGTCACTTGAACAAGGTTTGAGAGCGATGAGGTTAATGCATTCTACAACCTTTATCGGCCTGAAGTATTGTTGTGAGCTTTTTTTTTTTTTTTTGGAGGAACGTTACCCTATTACGAGTAGCTCTGTGACCCACGCCATAGTCGTGTCCCCAGAGCCCGTTGGTGAGGACGGGAGGAATTTAAACCTCCCTGATCTGAAGACCCCTCTGGTTTCCAGGCGGGAATGCACACTGTTTATTTACAGTAGTGTGGGACTCATCCTCTTATGGATACTACCCACTAAACCCTCCTAGTGGCTGAACAGAAATTGGGATCCGAGGTCGATAACGTTAACGTCACCCTCAATTTCGTATTTGACCATCTTGTTGTTCTATTGTTCTTTTTGTGCGCAATGGACTCCTCTGCCCCTATATAGAGAGCCGTACGCATCGGACGCCCTCAGTCACTTATACTGAACTCAGGTTGAGTAAAGCTACAGACTAATAATTCTCGTTGACATCGTACCTTCTTAGAATACTCATCGTTTTGTATCAGGTACAGGAGATCAAACCTAGTCACTGATACTGAACTGAGGAGTACTCATCATATTGTTTATTAGGGTTAAAGAATTAGAAGTTCCTTCAAACACAGCATTCATACGCCTCGTGCAAGATGATTTGACGAGTCTCAGGGTCAAAATGACGGCTAGAAGTTGCCTTCGAGCGCTCGGACCTTGGGAACGTGCCACGCCCCACTCTTTCCTCTCTCTTTTTCAGATAAACGTTGTCCCAGTGCGTAGAGGTATCAATCCAGTGGCACATTAGATGTTGTGACGCTCGGAAAACGGATGGATAGGTAGAAATATGCTCATACTTTTTATCAATGTGGATCCTTCCGGAGTATGAACTCAGAAGCGCGACCGACTTTATCTTATCGCCATGAGTACATAATGCTCCCATTCGCCATGCTTAAATAGCGCATCATCAACCCTTTCTAGTCCCCTTCAATATTTTACCACCTATCCACGATGTCCACGCCACAATTAGCAACATTCAAAATTCCCAATATTGACAATGAGCCTATGGTGATGGTTTTGCCCTTGTACACACGACTTGATCTAGACTGATCATAACTGATCCCTTAGAGGACGTATGCCCCGGGCTCTACGGAGAGGAAGGCTCTCGAGGCTGCCCTTAGGCAGATGGAGCAAGAGTTGCCTTTTGAAGTGCCATGTATTGTCAACGGGAAGGAGGTATGAGCGAGCACGCCACCCCATTTTCACGGACGGATCATAGCGCTTACCATTTTCTCAACGAACAGGTCAAGACAGGGAAGATCGCAAAGCAGCCTATACCCCACGACCATGCGCGTCATCTGTGCACGTACCACGAAGCCGATGAAGCCACGATATCAAGCGCGATCAAAGGTGCACTTGCGGCGAAAGCCGAATGGGAGAGCATGCCTTGGAGCGATAGGGCTGCTATCTTCCTTAAGGCTGCAGACCTTGCAAGTGGGAAGTACAGGTACAAGCTTCTTGCTGCTACGATCTTGGGACAGGGAAAGAACGCATGGCAGGCTGAGATTGATGCTGCGGCAGAGGTAGATAAGACCAATTCTCTGATTGACAATTGATTTGATCTCGGTTCGCTTACAGTTATCGGATTTCTTGAGATTCGGCGTCAAGTTTGTCGATGAACTCTATTCTCAGCAACCTTCAAAGAATGCGCCAGGTGTTTGGAAGTGAGCCAACCTCGTTTAATCTATTAAACTTTTGTATCTCACAAGAGAAGTCGTGTCGAATATCGTGCCCTTGAAGGGTTCGTGTTGGCAGTGTCACCTTTCAACTTCACTGCCATCGGTGGTAACCTTCCTGGAAGTAAGCACGAGAAACTCTTTCATCTCGGAAGTCCTGATTCGAACCACCTTTAGCACCCGCGCTCGTTGGCAACGTTGTAGTCTGGAAACCATCGCCGGCAGCAACCTACTCCAATTTCATTGTCCACCAGATATTCACAGAAGCTGGTGTACCTCCTGGTGTTATTCAATTCACTCCAGGCCCTCCTTCTGAGGTCGTTGCACAGGCGATTGGCCTCCCCGATTTTGCTGCATTACATTTCACTGGCAGCACTTTTGTGTTCAAGAAGCTTTGGAAGGATATTGCTGTCAATTTGGACATCTACAAGGGATACCCAAGGATTGTGGGCGAGACGGGTGGAAAGAACTTTCATATTGTGCATAAGTCTGCTGAGATGAGGAATGCTGTCATTCAAGCTGTCCGTGCTGCGTTTGAGTACCAAGGTATTAGACGTTGACGAGCCTAAATTTTCTTGTTCTGATCTAAAAATCTAGGTCAAAAGTGCTCAGCCCTCTCACGACTCTATGTCCCGACCTCTGTCTGGAATGGCGGCTTCAAGGACCAGCTTCTTTCGGAAATCGCCAAAATTCGGGTTGGCTCACCCCTAGACTTCACCAACTTCATGGGGCCTGTCATGTACTACTTGTTTACCCCTTTTTATAACCACTAATTTTGAAATAGTGGTCGCCCTGCGTATGACAAGATCCTTGACTACATTAAAAAGGCTAAAGATGCTGGTGGAGAAATCCTCATTGGTGGTACCGGTGCGTGCTTTCCGCATTGTTTCATTCAAGCAAGCACTTAGACCTGCGTATGAAAGGTGACGACTCGAAAGGATTCTTCATCCAACCTACGGTTATTCTCAGCAAGGATCCCAAATCAGTGACACTCCGTGAAGAAATCTTTGGTCCTGTACTTACGGTGAGCAACCAGAGATCCATATACCTGTCAGCTCGTTCCCATGAGACACAACAGGTGTTCCTATATGAAGATGAGGACTACGAGAAGACGCTTGATCTCATCGACACGACAACTGATTACGGTCTAACAGGATCAATGTCAGTACACAGTTAGCCCCCTTGCGAATCATTTATCACAGCTTTTATTCTAGCTTCGCTTCTGAGCGCAAGGCACTCCTAACTGCCACTAACCGCCTTCGCAACTCGGCCGGCAATGTCTATTACAATGAAAAGTGTACCGGAGCCGTCGTTGGCCAGCAACCCTTTGGTGGTGCTCGTGCAAGTGGCACTAACGACAAGGCCGGTAGCATCGCCATTTTCTACCGCTTCGTCAGCGCGCGGAGCATCAAAGAAAATTTCATTGGTCTCGAGGATTTCGGGTACCCTTCCAACCTGGTTTGATTTGGACAGACCAAAAAGTCAGAATTACAACCATTGTAACAATAGTAAGCCTTTGATTGTAAAGTGTAGCAAAGACATTGTGTATTAAATCCCAATGATTATATGGGCTGAAATTACTTATGAAGTTAGATCGAAACTATTCAGCAGGGGCGTACGTGACGACGTAGATCACGGGGCTTGAAATCGTGAGGGTGGCATTTTCACTGGTTATGGTGCAGTCAGAAGAAAGGCACGCCAGACGAGACTTTGAACCGAGGCATGAACTGAGACAACTGTTATATAGATCATGACGATTGATGATCGATGATCGCTGGCAATTGAAACGAACGAACGCGTTAGTCTGGCCCCTTCCTATCACGTGTGTTCGTCTTTATAGTCTTCGAATTCATACCTCAGTTCGTTCTACATCACCGTGCACGATACTGAGGTATGTTTACTGTTTTATCTTTACTTTCTATCTTTCTTATATTGACGCCTACATAGTATACATTTACTGTGTCTAGGTAATATTTATTAGTTCGTTCTGTATCACCGTGCACGATACTGAGTATATAATTTACTGTGTCTAGGTACCTTGATCCATGATAAGTTATGGGCCCCATAGCCTAATACTGGTCAAGATTAAACGAACTCACCAGAATCCAAAGTCCTAACTTGTATTCTATCTGCGCGAACAAAAAAACTTCCAAATCCGGATCACCGAGGACTCACTATTCGCGCCATGTCGAACGCAGAATCGACCACCTGCCCTGTCCTCACAGGGCTTGACAACTACCATATCTGGAAAATTCAAATCACCGAAAAACTGCGACAAGAGGAAGTATGGGACGTTATTACCACATCACCCCCATCACCCGGATCTCCTGAAACGTCATCCGAAGCACCAACTACCTACCCAAGCACGAGAACTCAACACACTGACAGCTGGCCCGTCCGCGACTGGAAGGCAGCAGGCATCATCATCGCATACATCTCGGATAGACTCGCGTTCGAAGTCGGTTACTCAGAACATGCAAAGGAAATGTTCGAAAAATTAGTCAAAATCCACGAGAACACCAACGTCAGCGCCAGCGCCTTCTACACATTCACCTCCATGCTAAAGCGAAAATGGGATGGATCACTCTCGACCCTCAGTGACCACATTGCCGCAATCTCAGCAGCCGACGCAAAGCTTACAGCTATGAAGAAGCCGATAGATCGTGAGTTTCTCGCATACATCTTGCTCAGTACACTGCCAGAAGACAACATATGGGAGTCGTTCCGTGCCACAGTCCTGACATCTCTTGCCCCGGGAGAATCCCTGTCCTTCTCTCAAGTTGTGGACTATCTTACTTTTACGGCCGCTGCTCAGCAAGGTGTATCATCCAATGCCGCACTCAAAGCAAATGCCAGCTCGAAACACAGGTACAAAACGAAATCTGATAAATGGTGTGAACATCACAAGTCAATCACCCATAATACGAGTGAGTGCTGGTCACTGAAGGAGAAAAAGGACAGAAAGGAGAAGGTGAAGAGAAAGGACAAAGCGAAGGCAAAGGCAAATTGGGCTAGTCACGATTCAAGCTAAGATGGAAAGTGACACTGACGAAGAGAAGGCTGGATATTCAAATACTAAGGCTGCTTGTGTCTCCAAGGCTTTAATGTCGTGTATTTTGGCTTATGTCAGGAGTGCGTCAAAAAAATCCACCTTGCTTAAGCACAATAGCAGATATCGATTTTGGTGTCAGCCCACATGACACCACATCGTGATTGGTTTAAATGTAACACCTTCAAAGAACTGAATCCACCATGCAAAATTCACTTCGGTGACGAATCCTATATCGAAACAACAGGCATTGGCACCATTACTCTTGAATGTGAAAGTTCTAATAAGAACATAGGGCTTGAAAATACCCTTTACGTCCTTTTGGTGTCAATATGCTGTCCGGACAAAGCAGATCATTATCGTGTTCAAGAATGGGACTTACAAGGTAAAAACTTCCAAGGGACGAAAGGTAGTCCTTACTGGAACTCACAAGGGAAACCTGATTATAAGTGTAGCAAGACCATATGTATCAAAACCCAGTGATCATATATGGGTTGAGACTACTTATGAAGTTCTGGCAAGACAAGAGTGTACATGAGGCAGATCACGGGAATGTTGTCAACATTCACCTATCGAATGCCACCACCGAGACCTGCAGTCTCTTTACGATAACGTTGTAGTCGAGAACCCAATGACCCAAGACGACAATAATCTTTGTTGGATTGCAACGACCAAGCTGGACAGAGAAAGAATGCGTCTTCTGCTTGCAGTCTCTCCATGTAATTCTACCCTCACTCGCAAAGCATGTGTTTAAACAGTTTTCAGCAAGAATTCTCGCTCTGTCCTTGTCATGAGCCACTCAAAAGAAGGATGTAAGGGTAGGAAGGAAATCATGCACTTTGGTCAGCTGACTTGTCTGGATCTCAATTTTATGGATATCATCCATCAGCACACATGAAGGCGAGCCTGGACATATGAACACTAACTAAGTACTGGCGACAACAACCGAGTTACTTGCAAGAACCAATTACTAACAGCTCGCGGTTCAACGTTCAGGCACCAGCACTCTTCTTGCCTAGCTTCGCTGCAAGCTTCTTCTGTATTTCTTCCCGTTTTTTGTTTTTTTTTTTTTTTTCCACCCACCTATCTGTCGAACCCTTCACAAGGCGGCTCAGAGCCTCCTTTGGCAACATTTGTTGAGTGAGCTTTTCAATTGCGTCAAATTTGACGACAAAGAACTCGTGGTGAGGATTGAAGACAACTTTAGCATCATCCATCTTCTCAAGAATTTCTTGGTATGCCTGCCAGTTCTTGCTTTTTTCAATGGCTACAGCCAGACAGGTGAAAAGTCCGCATAAGATGCTATGATAGCCCACACGGTTGGCACTGTATCTCTGAGGAAGATCATCTAGTGCATCCAAAGTTTGCTTTTTTGGAAGGTTGTCATATGATTCAGCAGCATAAGCCTTTCCCTTGGTCTATATCTTTGTTGTCAACTAAAGAATTCTGTGGATAGATGTTTAAACACCCACATTTCTGTAAAAGCTATCAGGATTGACACTATTGATGGCCTTCTGAATCACGTGTGGAGTCTTTCTTGCAGAAGCATACTCCTTATATTTTGTTTGCAGTGCCATAGTCAAGAGCTTCCCTCTTTCCAGTTGCAAACGAAACATCAAATGCGGCCCAAAATTAGTCTGAGGAAACAAAAATGGGGAGTTTATACAGCATTTCAACCAATTAATGTCCTCTTCAGGATTTTTTGAAGTATATCCCAGTATCTTGGATGGCAATGATGTGAATTGGTCCACAAATCCACCTCCGTCCTCATTCACCACCAGTGGAGAAACAACAGGAGCAACCATGAACATCTTGTTGGCATTGACCCAGCAAGAAACCAATCTAGCTTTCTTACTTGCCAACCTTCTGCATCTCTGTATATTTGCAAATTCAAAGTAAGCTGACAGAGGAGTGAATTCCCAGAAGATGTGTGCCAGACACATAGCAGTATAGCGTTTTAATCCATTGCTGTTTGTGGCTTGTTCATGTATATGCTGGATGAAGTACTGATGCTTTGACTTTGCCTTGGAAGTTATCCAATGATTGGCTGCAAGATATGCAAGAGGTTCATCAAAAGTGGCTCTTCCTTGTGCAGCACTAGGATATCGAGCAAAGCCACATTCCATCAAACCAATGTTGACCAAGCCATCACCACTGCATTTGAAGTCAGTCCACCCACCTATCAGTTGATGATATACCAGCTTATGAACTGACTGACAAAGATCATTGTCAAAGTCCATTACTATTTGGTGGGGCTTAGTTCAAGTCCAAGAGGCAAAGAAATATCTACCTTGGAAGAGATCAAATGCCTCTGAAGAAAAAATTGATTGCTCATTGATTGAGCCTCCAGGCACATCTGATTGCCTGCTAGTCATGCTTTCAAGATTCTCCCAAAATTCTGCATCCACTAGAACAAATCTTGTTATAGTCTTGATGTATTTTGTAAGGATCTGGTGAGGGCATTGGAGGTTGTTCTTGATTAGACATATCATGTAGGATGCTATAAATCGGGGCCTAGAATAGAACTGTTTAGTATCAGCTGTAACTATGATATGAAATGACAACTCAACCGTCTATGCAACCAGTATTTAGCGTGTTCAAGAAGTCCTTTCCTGCTTTTGGACTCTAAAAGCTATGACAGAAAATAGTACCGCAAAAACCCTTCAGTCTGGTTTGTGTCCTCAACAAATGAACCCGTATTGGTTACTGCCATTTGAGGCATGTCTGCATGCTTTCCAAGATCTAGAATAGATTGAGGTTTTTCTGGATAGTGTCAGGGGACACTCCTGTGCCTCCTGTTCTCTCTCCTTTTTCCTTTTCTTATCTCTTCTTTCCAGTGTTTCCATACTTACATTTATTCTACTGATTTACTTACTTTTAGTCTGGGTTGGCTGGTAGCTGTGTGCTTTTGTCAGCACATATCCCAGCAGCTGCTGACAAAGCACTGCCCCAGCAGTCCTTTATGTAATCAGGTCAGTGACTTATGCTACTGCTCCAGCAGCCCTTTACAAAATCTGATCATGTGACTTTTAACACTATTTTTGGACCCTTGGCTCTGGGAAATCTTAGACTTGTTCTCTTTGGATTCCCCTCTGCCAGATGATTACCTACCTACTACTTCTGTCATACTTATCTTCTAATAAATTTTGGATTCCCCTCTGCTAGTTGTGTGGTTAGCCACAACTTCTGGAGATTACCCTTACAGAATAGCAGTATGGGAAAGGAAGTGAAAGACTGCGTAATATGAGAGAAGAAGAATTAGCTAGATGCAAATTCTCAGATGGAGGAAAAGTTGCTGGTGAGGGCGGACACATTGAAAGAATGCATACCTTACAAAAAGTTGCAAACAATGCTGGAGTGAACATCACAGACAAGAGGTTCATCACAAAGTTACTTGACTCATTCCCTGAATTATGGGACCCTGTAGTGTCAACAATGTATGGTGAGGGTGATTTTGTAAAAGTTATTCAAACCCTGACAACTCATGGAGAGCAGATTGCAAACCAATCTGGCCCTGAAAATTCCACTACAGGCACTGATGCAGTAAAGGCACTTAAAATTACAATCCATGCCCTACAGGCACAGATAAACAACCTCACAAAGAACAAAACTAATTCAGATAAGAAGTGCACAAACTGTGACAAAATAGGGCATCTACAATTGGACTGTTTTCAGGAAGGGGAGGAAAAACAAGGCCAATATCCACTATGGTGGAGAGGAAAGCAAAAAGTTCCATTACCCATAGCAAACCTCACATCAACAAGCGACACCATACAGCCTGGAAGCCACTTTGTGCTATCAGCTAATGCAATTTCAATCTCAGATAAAGTTGAGCAAGCATATGCAGAGAATGAATCACCAATTAATCATGTAGCCCTTGCAACTAGAAATATCCATTCCAACAATTTATGCACCTTCGCTGACTTGGGATGTACAACCCATTTTTTCAAATTGGGTGATGTATTTGTGGATTACAAGCCAGTCACTAAACTCGTCGGCCAATCCTTGAAGGAAGGGGCCAACTTTACCATACTGGGAATTGGAAACATTGTACTCCAAGTCACTTATGATAACAAAGAACATACTCTTATATTCAAGGATGCACTTCATGCACCAGACGTTGCTGCAAACTTAATCTCAATAAGCAAACTTGATACCACGGGGTGGCATTTAGTATTTGGGGATGGGAAAGTATGATTCTTCTTTAATAAAATAGAAGTCTTCAGTGGCATAAAGAAGGGTGAAATGTACCTGATCTCTGGATCATTCACAACACCCATTCCTGCAGCCCTGACAGCTCAATTGCTCCAAAGCCCCACAGACATAGCAACTTGGCATTGTTGCTTCTCTCATTTTGGCATTGCACACATAAAGGAAGCCCTAAAACTTGTCAATGGGTTATCAATCACAAAAGATGACTTAAACAGACATTGCAAAGACTGTATCCTCGCAAATATGAAAAACGTCCTTATGACAATCTTCCTTTCCCTGAGACAACTGTTCTACATGCAACAAATATTGACATTTGGGGTCCAGCACATGTGAAGTCTGCAGAAGGGGCACTATATGCAATGAAGTTTCATGACCAAGGGTCTTCACATAGGCGTACATTCTTCCTACAAAATTGACTAGCTGAAACAACACTACAAGCTCTAAAGACATACAAAGCAGAGTTAGAAAGAATCATAGGATGACTCATGGTGTTTGTATGAACAGACAACATACCAGAGTTTCACAGCTCAATTTGAAAAAATTACTTCCATGAAGAAGGTCTCATATTCAACCCTACTGTGCCTTACTCATCTGCATCTAACAGAACTCCTGAGCAATCAATTGGTGTCACTACTTTTGCAGTCCAAGCAATGCTTGTCAATTCAGGCTTACATGTTATGTGGTGGGCTGAAGCATGAAACTTTGTGGACTACATCAAGAACCAGCTCCCTTTATCATGTTATCCAGGGATAATTCCTGAGGAGAAGTGGATGGGGGAAAGACAAGACGTTGGCCATATCCGAGTCTGGGGGTCAATTGCACATGCCCACATACCAAAGGAATGTCACAAGGAAAAGCTTAGCAACCGAGCAATCAAAGAGCTACTGATTGAGATCAAGGAGCAAGGAACTTACTGTGTGTTGATCCAAGAAACAGGACAGATCCTGAGATCTTGCGATGTAAAATTTGAGGAAGGATCAGTCAATAACCCTAGCAACAGAAAACTTACTCAAAAACAAGGATTATATTGGTACAAACATCATGACTACAACATACAACAACTTCCTCATTGCCAATGAACAGAATCAAGCACTACAGCCCAAAACACAGCAAATCAAAACCCCTAAAACACTGACAAGTGAACAATGGCCCCTTTCTGAACTTCCTCCAGCTCCCAAGAAGTCCAGACCTCACATAAAGTATTCCCCAGCATCTCAAAAACCTGCTCAAATGGCTGAAAAACTAATGAAAATGGTAACACAAGCCTCAATCAAAATAGTGATGAAACATTCCTATCAACCCTTACGGAGATTAGCAATGATGAAGAAAATCAACCTGATGGAACTCTAGCAGCATTATCTGCAGAGTTACTATCAGAACCTCGAAATTGTTTTGTCCCCTCATCATTCAATGAAGCAATTAATCCTATAAGGCAACATCTTTGGTTACCAGCAATGGAGAAAGAGATAGCCTGATGGGATGAATGTGGAGTGGTTACACCAGTCCCTTGCCCAAAAAGGGATTAATACCATTAAAACTAAGTGGGTCTTCAACTTAAAGGTTGACAGAAATGATTCGCTGCTGAGAAGAAGAGCTCATGGAATTGTGAAAGGATTCACTCAAAAGCTAGGAAAACATTATAAAGAATCTTTTGCTGCTGTTGTAAGATACAAATCTGTAAAAATTCTACTGGCAATCATTGCACCCCATGATCTCAAAATTGGACTCATTGACTTTGTTGGCACATATCTGAACGCAAAACCTCAAAGAGAAAAATACCTTGAGATCCCTGAGGGTTTCAAACATCATTACAAAATCCCAAATATTGACACAGTCCTGAAAATGAATTATACAATCTATGGAACAATAGATGGCATCAACGTTTGATTTCACAAACTTGATAGAACATTCACAAAGCTTGGCCATCAACATTCACAAGCTGACCCATGTATCTGAATTAAGTGGACTCCAGATAATGGCTACATGATCTCCTCAACATACACTGATAATGTATTAATGGGCACTACATCTAACCCTGTCTTGGATTCTACAAAAGGAGAATTGAGAAATGTGTATGAGATCACCAATTTTGGAATTCCTAACAAGGTTTTCAGTATATCCCTGGTCATCAATGAAGATACTGACGACATAACTATATACTAACAACAACTCATTGACAAAGCCCTGACCAAATTTGGAATGCAAAATGCCAATCCTAAACACACTCCACTTCCACTAAATGTAAAGATAGTTGACTTGCAGCCAAAGCCAATCCCACAAAAAGATGCATACTTTATGCAGGACAAGTTGTATCAAAAAGCTCTAGGTACCCTCAACCATATTGCCAATGGAACTTGTCCTGACATTGCCTTTGCCATGATGGTCCTAATGCAATATGCAGAGGATCCCCAACCAATCCACTGGCAACTTGTCCAACACATCTTAGCATATCTGAAAGGTACCAGAAACTTGGCAATCACATATTGAAAGGATGGGGACATTAAACCAATTGGCTCCTTGAACTTGTCATATGCAGATGACCCTGAATCTCAAAAATCATCAGCTGGCTATGTATTTGTAATGGCTGGAGACCCTGTCAGCTGGAAAGCAAAAACTCAGGATTGGGTTAGTACATTGATGGGTCAAGCAGAGTACATTGGGGCATTTGAGGCTGGGAAGCAAGCAATGTGGATGTACTCATGGCTTGCTGAGGTCAACATTTGAGTGGATAGGCTGCTTTGCATCAGGTGCAACAGTAACACTGCCATTGCATTAACCAAAAACACCGGTGGTCACAGCAAAGTCAAACATCTCAATGTTAAGGTCCATTGGATTTGCAAGGCTGTGGTGCACAAGGACATCTTTATTGAACCAGTTACTTCCAAAGAGAACATTGCGGACTTATTTACCAAGGCTCTCCCTTGTCCCTGACTAGAAAAATTGGTTGCTGATGTGGGTATGGTTCAATTGAAATAGCCATATATTCATTGACATTCTTGAAAAAAAAAATTGATGAGGCTACGAGTTCAGGGGAAGTGTTAGAACTATGAACTCATCCCTATTTCATCATACTTCCTTTTTTAACTAGATTACTAACACTTACAATTTTCCAGCCATTTTTGCCCCTAACACACCTCAATTGTTCCACTATGTTGGTTCTATCTGAGGTGTGTATATTTACATTACAAAAGCCCAACTCACTCATACTTATGTCTACTCTACAGTTTATTGACTTACGTCTATTTACAACAGGTAGAGTATTCTTTTAATACAGTTGTTCCACTACATTGGTTCTATCTGAGTTTATTGACTTACATCTATTTACAACAGGTGTCTCTTGCGCATGCAAATATAGCTGCTTTAAAGAGATGTATTTTTTCATTTATGATTGCTGCCTCTGATGGAATTCAAACCCGATGGACCTAAGAACAATACAGACAAGTTAGTCTGATTTACGGTACAGTGAGTAAGAGTTCTGTATCAATGTAATGTAAACCACTCACCCCTCAGTCTGTAACAAAAACAACTGAGGGGCCTGATGAGTGATGGTGGATATATATACATGATCACATTGCTTTTTCTCTTTTTGTGATCTTTTGATGTAATAAAAGAAATTAGGCACACTTATGGTGCCTTGTGCCGCAGGATTATAACAGCCTTTTCTGATTTCATGCTTTCATCTAGGTGATGGCTGTTGAGGGGTCTTGTGAGGTCTTTTTTGAGGCATGCATTTCCTTGAGTATTTTAGGTTTGTTCCTCTTGGAGTATTCTTTTACTTCTCTAATTATATCCTTCTTGAAATTTTCATGCAGGGTTTGTGGGTTGTTATCTGATCTGGCTCCACTTATGGCCAGGAGCTCTCTCAAGTGTCTTTTGCCTAGTTTTCTTATGGTTTCTAAGAGTTCTTTGTCTTTGGTGAGGAGGGCCAGCATGGCATATCTTCCATTGCCCATGTGCAACCACCATGGTCTTAGCAGGATCATCTTCACAAGTGAGTGGTTTGTATTTATTCTAACCCTGCCAATAGACCAGTTCCAACTGAAGGGGAGTAGGTCCTCACTGGGGTATATCCTGTCTATCCTTGAGTGTATTGGTTTATTTGTCATGTGGAATGAGAATTTTATTGTTGGGGGATTTTCTTGCTTCTAGTTGTCTACCAGGTCTAGCTAGGATTTGAGGTGGGCTAGGGTTCTTGTTCCTTTTATTGGGTCAGAGTGAGCTGGTAGTTGACCTACCATGTCCTTGACCACATTCATATTTCTGAGCATAAAGCTTGGTTCTTATATGAATGGCCTCATGGACCAGTGTGTCTTTAGTTTTTTCCAGAAGATCTCACTGCTTGTATAGTTGTTAGGAGCATTGATGAGCCCTTGGTTTGGCTCAATGCATTTTAAGCTTTTTATGCACCATTTAGCATTAGGCCAAGGTGGCAAGACTCTAGCACTCCCCTACAGACAAGTCTCCATTCAGCAACATCATGACCTTGCAGCCAAGTACAACACTTATGAGCAATGGTAAGATACCTATGTGCCAGCTAGCCTTTCTGCCTGCTCCATGGCAGAACATGGGCATCACCAGCTCACTGGCTCCCTTCTCCATGAGGTGCACTCCCACCAGCTCCAAACTCAATGTGTTCTGATCATGTGATGCATCATGCCCTCTATCTGCATGTGCTGCCCCTTGTCAAACCTTGATGTTTGATGGATGTCATGCCACCACCCTCGCATCTTGCTTCCACACTCTGCCAGCAGTTCTCACTGTCATTAGTGGATCATTGTTGGCCTGGCTTTCCTCTTCAAGTCTAATTCCAAATATGTCTGTGTTTGACTTAATGATAACAGCTGACTAACAGCTGGCACTTTCTGTCACCACCACTACACACTACATTACAATTTAGTGCCCACCTTTGCCATGACCCTGTCACAAGACTGACATCTTGCATGTTACCTGGCAGCACGTCTTAGCTAGCCACCTGCATGATCCTCTCTGAGTAGCATTTACCTTCTTTAGAGTATCATTAATGGACCTTTACTTACATTTTCATTAGCAGCAACTATTAGAGTCATTGCCAACCCTTCACTAAGTCACTGCCTTCACTTACTATAAATACTCTACTTTTTGTCAGTAGCACATTATCCAATTGCACCAAGCACCTTTTGCCCCACGGTTCAGATCTCTAAGTCCACTTGAGGTGCTAAGCAATTAGTAGCCTTGCTTTACTTTGTCTGCACTAAAGCTCTTAGTGCCTTCTTTGCCTTATGTCTTATGGTACCATATAGGTACGCTCTTATTGCTGGCACCATTGCTTGCTGCCTCAGCTCTCAACATCTGTGCTTAGCATTAGTGGCTAGGTATGTTCACCAACCTCTTACCACCTGCTGCCATTGGCAGCAATATTTCCAACTCCACACCACACTTTAGGACCAAGTAACTGGGACCTGCATGGGATTTTCTAAGCACTTTGCAAGCCCAATGCAAAACAAGGCTAAGTGCAGCTTACTAGAAAAGCAATTAGCTAAATTTTGGGCACATCAAATTGGAGCCCACCACAAGGGGATTCTCTTTAGGGCAGAATTCTGCCAGTTACATGCTTCTGCACTAGGTGCAATGCCTTATTCCCTTTTGACCTCAAATATTACCTCCCCAAAACTTCCCAAACTCCTACTCTCTCTAGTGCCTTGCTGTGCACCCTTGACATCCAGCTCAGAGATGCATACAACTGTCTAGCTGCCACCAAAATCCCTGATTTCTACTAGCAGTCCCTCAATTGGGAATTCCATACACCACCGTCTCCTCCACAGCCTTTTAATTACCTCTTTGACAGCCCCCTAACACTTAGCCCCTGCTTTTTCTCCATATTATCAACCATCTCTTTCTGCCCAACAACAATAGATCATGCCCAGCACATGCCACCTCAAAACCATTTCTCTGCCCCTAAATAAGACAAGTCCAAACCCTGCAACCTCTCACAGTACTTCAAAGAACTCAAATACCTCCTGCACAACTGTAATATTACTGACTCTACCCAGATAAAGGAGTATGCTTCCCACCATGTATTCTATGACACTGCCAAAACCTGGACAGGTCTGTCTGAGTTCACATACATACCTTCCACAGATGCACCTCCTGCTGCTACTGCTGGAGCTGCTGACCTTGTCACCTCTTATGCTAACTGGAAGGCAGTGGTATCAACCTTTACCCTGGTGCTGAGGAATCCACATATTACATGCTTACTAAACTACAGTGCCTAGTGCAGGAAACCTTTGAAGCTGGCATCTACTCTCTGGGATCTTTCTCTATGTACCACTGTAAATTCCAACAAATATCTAGGTATATGCTAACAAGGAGAACCATCTTTTTCAGCAGGGTATCCTTATGTCACTCTGGGCACATATCACTAGGTGCCTAGAAATAGTGGTGCTGACTCACCACTCTGAGGAACCTTACAACATTAAAGAAGTCTATGACACTGGTATTTGGATTCTAAAAAGTACTAATACTAACCTGAGCTGCCTCTTGGAAGGCCATGATCACCTACTCCTCCTGCTACTGCTGCCACTCTATTCCCTGCCAACTTACCCATCAAGAAGGAGGAAATAAATGCTGCTATCACTGCTGCTATCATTACTGCCATCGCTAATGCTATATCTTGCATCAAAACTATGATATCAATACATGTATCAGCTTCTTGGGCTAGCAACACTACAGGCAGCAGCCTCTGCCACTTTTGCAGCAAAATTGGCCACACTATAACTAAAGAGCACTGTCTTACCTTGGAACAATATCTCTGCCAAAATTGCATCTGGTGCTCTA
This sequence comes from Termitomyces sp. T70a, assembly GCA_017657195.1. Taxonomy (NCBI): domain Eukaryota; kingdom Fungi; phylum Basidiomycota; class Agaricomycetes; order Agaricales; family Lyophyllaceae; genus Termitomyces; species Termitomyces sp. T70a. The sequence goes on from JAGGAT010000359.1 coordinate 35,245, forward strand.
ACAATGGCAAAATAGTCATGCTGACCAGTGTCTATATTTCTAACTATCCTGAGCTAAAGGTGTACTAGGAATGAATAGACAAGTGGCACAAGTGCAACTCCAATGCATCAGCTATGAGTGCCACTACTGACCAGGCTATGCAGCAGCAGTACATACATGAGATTATGCATCTTGATAGCATCACTGTTAGGGGACTACTAGTTCACCGCTACTTTTTCACTCCTCAGCCCAGTCCTCTACTCTCTGAACACTTCTCAACCTTGCTCTCAACCCTCCAATCCTCTACCTACTTGGTTTGAGGGGTAGCATAGGCCACACCTCTGGAATTTACTCGGTCTGAGGCCAAACTCTCTCAAGCGTCAACTTGAGCTGAGTTTGAAAAGAAGGAGTATTTCTGACCAA